>JAHWXV010301976.1:0-13705 GCA_024586415.1 Phrixothrix hirtus | reverse complement strand
AATTACAAATAAATGGATGCTTGGTAAAGACGAAGTAGAAATTGTCGGTAAAGATATAAGGATAAAGGGGCACACATTTCAAGGTACTCCTGGTTTATACCAACTGCCGATTATGAAACATCCCAATGAAGCTGTAATCACTCGAGAAGACAGAGACAATTATAGAAATATTTTATTCAAAACTTCCGTTTATCGACCTCATTTTGAACCAACCGAACAAGTAAAAGCTAAAAAAGGTTATAAGTATTTGAATATTATTAAGCAGATAATAGAATTCACGCTACAACAACAACAACAACAACAACAACAACAACAGCAACAGAAATTAAAAGAACAAGTGAAGTCTGCAGCGGATAAATTAAATACTCACATATAAATTTGATTAAGCGAAATATAATTAACAAAAATATTCCTTCGTGATATTAATGCGCGCAGGGTGAAATTAAATATTCACATATAAATTTGATTAAGCAAAATATAATTAATAATAATAATATTCCTTCGGGTTATTAATAGTTAATTAATAAAAATGGCTGAAATAAAATAAATGTTATATTTAAATTAATTAACCGTCAAATAACATAATTAAAGAATTATAAGCAATTATTTCAGAGCGCGAATTATAGAAAGTAGTTTTGATATTCTGTAGCGCTCCTGTAATGATAAAAGTGGATGGAATAAAAGTTTGATATCGCCCGCATAATTCACCATATAGCCGCGGGCGGAGGAGTGGAGGGTCCAAAACTCTCTAATCTCCTCTACTACCATGCCCTGTTAAAAATGTATTAGTTATGAAGTAATACGCAAATTGAAGAAAAATTTAATTAATATATACATTCTCTAGGGAGTAAAAATAACGTAAAACTGTTAGATAGTTAGATAGTTAGATGGTTATAGGACATCTAGCTGATAATTGGAATCATGCTAATGTAGTCCCTTGGTGAATAAAGCCCATGGATGTGCTGAATGTAATCAAAAAGCAAATTTTTAGCCTTGGAACGAAAACATGAATTATTTCTAATTAGTAAACATTGAACAATGGGATCTTCTACAAAATAAGAGGTTAAATTAGATAACAAAATGCATGCATTTGCTTTACAATATAATATAAAATACCTAGTTTATAATTATATTTAATTATTTTGTTCGGTACATAAAGCAATTTTCTAAAAACGATATAAATGAAATAAATATTATACATACGTACATTATAGACAACTATATATATTTTGATTCTGAGATATGATATATAAATTATTAACTTAGGAAGTATTCTGAACTTGTTGGTTTAATATCTAGTAAATTTTATTAAATTGTCGAATTCCAGTTGTTGTAAATATCGATGTAAATAGCGCTATATCCGGATACGATTACAGCTAAAATAACACCACCATTACCAACTGAAGAGCGTGTTGTAAGTTCTTTAAGGCTAAATTTTCGAATCACCTCATTTTCTATTAGATCATATTGTATAAAATCTGTGTGCAACATTTTATATTACAAGGCATCAATTGACTCCAGTAATAGGTTCTGCTCTAGGCATTCCTTCTTATATAGATTTCGTCTCGTAAAGTCGTGTTTCCTAATAAGATCTACATGGATAGGTATCTTCGCGTTACTAATTGACGCATTATAAATTTAGTACACGAATTACATATTTTAACTTCTATATAAATTCTCTATGCTTAAATAATAATTGGCGGAAGAATAAATTGATTAATCTAAGACTTAAACTGATTAATGTATATAAGCATTTTTGTCCTTGGTTTGTATAAATTTTGATTGCAACCGCATAATGTTTGCATCGGACGTGTCCATGATCTTCTTATGATGACCGTGAACACATTTTAGCCAACACTCTGAAAACCGCAAGTATTCATAGCAGTAACACTTTTAGTATTGAAGGAAGTCAAAAAGCATGGGTTACCGCTTTGAAGAGAGCAACCCCTATACGTGGTTTTTGTAAATTATGCCAACCATCACATAAAAACTAAACAAGCACAACTCACGGTTATATCACTGGGAAACTAGTACTTTAAAACTCCCTTTCAGATAATTATTTGGCTACGTATAAGTCATGGTTTACTGAAATACGGGTGCAGTTTTTTGTTAAATTTCTTAAAATAATTTGTTGATATTCCGTTTAATTTGCGTAGGCTAATTAGTCGTTTAATGGTTAGAATGATATGTCGGATAACTCTGCTTGTTAGAAAATAATTCATAAGAGAATATTTCATTTAATTAGAATTAAACTAACAGTTAATTTGTTAAGATGTAATTGTACCAAGTTTACAATTAAAACATGTGTAAATACTAAAGACAAAGAATTCATAGTGTAAAACTCAATTGTAGGAGTATATCATCCGGAACATATTAGTAAACTAAATGTTTCTAGTGCCTTTTGTAAATTCCAGTATGGCGCTTGTTGGTACGAATTCCTTTCATCGGATATCAAAAGTTCGTATTCGAGGATAATAACTCGTTGACGTCGACCTTGGTAGTTCAACCTGCAGGAATTCACTACTAACCTGGGCTCTAGGCAGTGGACTTTTTAAATAAACCTTAAAGTACTCAAATTGGAAACAGCGATAGAGGTGATATTGGTGTGGAGCTTAGCACCAGTTCCGAACACACTTTTTAAACTATTGAAATATTAATAACCCTAATATTGTCAACGATCTGTTTTTAACTAATTTCACTTATGTTGGCATTTAAAGTTATTCGTTAGAAATTTTCATTTTCGGTAATTATTATTGAGTTAAATTATTTGTTTCAAATAACGGCGACGTTAATGATTACAGCGTTTTCAATACCTCCTTTATATTGTATGCAAGGCGTCGTACTTGAATACTTGCATTTCTTATAACAATATATTCAATAAAATTTAGATCCACTTATTTGTTATTCATAATTTCACTATAATCTCTAATAAATTTCGGTTTTGGGTGTACCTGAGAAGCAAAAACGCGAAATAGTTCTTAAATAACGCGTATTAAACAGACAAAGCTACTTGGTGTTCTCAAATTATAATGTCCAAGCCATCTATAAGGGTCTACGTACTTATAGAGTGTGTGTATGTTTAACGAAAAACTAATTTCACGGAAACATGATAATTTATTAATCAGAAACCAGCACTCGAACCGAGAAAAAATTATAATTATGATAAAGCACCACCCCTTATTAAAGCAAATGAGAACATACACGACTACACTAAACTCCTTACAAAGACAACTAAAGAAGCCATGAAAGTCGTCATCCCGAAACACTACTCTAAGACCGCAGTAAAGACCACTTTGTGGAACGCACACCTGACTGAACTTAGAAAAAACGTACGACGAGCACGAAAACAGTACCAAACGCGATAACACCGGACCTGCAAATGCACAGCCGGTGACGGTAGATTCAGGGTAAATGAAATAATAATCATAACGTTAGCGTTTGCTCGGTCTCAGTAGTTACCGGGAGTTTGGGTGCGGGTGGAGCTGTCTGATGAGGGTTTTTCTGTTTGATACTGGAATATAATCACGTACCAACTTACCGTTGATGCGTTCTACAATAAAAAAATCAGCGCCAGACGATTTTGTAGAGAAAATAAAATCTTACTTACTGAGAGTACGTCGGGCCGAAATCGTCGCAACCTTCTGGATCTCGCAGCAACCTAAATTTTCAAAAATAAAAATACTAATCTAAAGGTATGGTTATATGCTGTTAAATAACAAAGGCAAAGTGTTATTAGCCTGTTTATTCTGAAGTGTTGCTATTTTGTATGTGATTGAAACTTTTTAATACAAATAAAGACAAGTATTCTAATTTTAGAAGCAGAAGTAAACACAAACGTAAATATCTTAAAGTATTGTTACTGATTTATTAAAGTATAACATTATAAAATTAACAAAATAAATGTAGCGAAACATTGCAGCACTTAGAAATTAAATTTTTGTACCTCTTATCAGAATACCGATAAATCTAATTTTCGTTTAGTCAAGTATACCGAGTGCGTCTGGGTTCTTTAGAGAAACTGAACATCAGCTACCTAAACCAGAATTGGTAAAATAGACGTAGTAAATAAAAGTTTAAATAAAAACAAAGCAGTAAATTTCAATGAAAAGTTTTCGTAGATTAACTTTTCTGCAATAATACGATATCTTAAAGAATGTTTGGCTTTATAAAAATGGATTACAGAAAACAAGCATCATAGCTATTAACATAAATAAACATCAATATTTCGCTGTCTTATTCGTATTAAGTGACAGTTTAAACTATTTCTTAATCATCTCTACTTTAAGCGTGATTTAAGAAACTATACAATGAATTTAAAATTTGGTTAGCGTTTAGATAAATTCTACGATTCAGCAAAATAGAACGATAAATTTGGTAGTTTATAACTATAATTAAAATAATCAATTAAGCACAATGTGTATCTGAAATTATAAGAATTCGATAATACAATACGGTATTAAATAAAAAGAAATGTTCAAGGTCTCACAAGAAGTTACACATGTAGCATGTGTACAAAAGTTTATCTTTTAAAGCGATAAATAAAATATATCAAAACGGTTTCGTTATTGAAGGTAAAATTTTCTATTTAACGAAATTAAACTTCTAATAAGTAAATTTCTTAAATAGATCAAACCTTGTAGAAGTCTTCAGAGAGTAGGACTAGAGCAGCTACAAAAAGAGATTTCTTTATATATTGTAGAAAAACGAAGCCACGATGGACAGATCACAAGTAACACTGATAACTACAGACACAATTTGGAACTATAATCCAACAGCAATCGGTAGTTTGCGAAGAATCCACAAACCCTTAAAAGAAATAAAGGAACATGTGTTTTATTTACAAGCATCCAAAAGAAACTGAAAATAAAAAAAAGGCTTACACTACAGAAGTTAATTAATTAATAATAACTTACCCGCGTAAACTGCGGTTTCCACAGAAATATAATCGTTTCTTATTAAATAAGGAACGAATGTTCGAAACATTTTTAAAATTTTAAAAGCATATTTTGACAAACAATTCACATTAAGAATACCACTTTGCATTATGGCGTTAGCAAGCTCAAAGATAAAACCAACATGCGCATTTTAAAACGATATGTTAACAAAAGGAATAAAAGGCGGTAATTAATAAATAATTATAAATAAATCCGTAGAATAATGAAAATATAAACCCACTAGTTAAATTTAAAATTATGAATTAAGCAAAACCACTAACCTAATGTAAGAACTGAATATAGAGAATGGAATTAGAAATTTGTCGTATCTTTTAGCTTTAGAAAACTTAAGTACAGGATGTTGCTAGTGAAAACGTTGCAACTAAAATTTCAAACATTTAATTTAAAAATACCTAAAATGGCAGGTTTATAAAAATAAACGTTACAAAGTGTACAGAAACATGAAAGCGTACTACATTAACGAAATTTGTTGCACCAAGGTAAACTGGTGGAATAGGTTCGTAGAGATGGAGCTAAACACCGACCCGTGGGGTTTGCCATACAAATTTTTCGCAAAGAAACTCAAAACACCTACTAAAATACATACAATGCGGAAAGAGGATGGAACTTTCACGACTACATGGGACGACACCACCAACTACTTGTTAAACAACCTTCTACCTGGCGACGACACAACAAGAGACACTCCCGAACAAAGATTAATTAGACAAACTACTTATTCAACTCCACCCAACCAAATCTAGCGCCACCCACTACAAAGACCGAAATCGAGAACGCCATAGACTCACTAAAAAACAAAAACTCACCAGGACCGGACGAAATCAAGAACGAAATAATTAAAATCCTGAAAAACCCACTAATACCCGTGATACAAACGTTATTCAATGAAAGCACAACACAGGATAAATTCCCGAACAACTGGAAACAGAGCAACATTTGCATAATCAAAAAAGTCAGGGGAAAGACCCCCAAAATTACAAATCATACTGGCCAATTTGTGCCCTGAACACACTTGGAAAGCTAGAAAAAAAATTTTAAACGATAGACTGACTCAAAACATAACAGACGCATAAAGTACCAAACAATACGTATTCAGGAAAGACAAATCGACCGAAGATGCTATTAACCAGTTATCGCAATCGATCTCGCTTAGTTCAAAAAATACACGGCACTGGTCTGCGTGTATTTCAGCGGCGCCTTTGAAAACCTATGGTGGCCATCGCTGATCAGAGCATTACAAAGACAAAACATACCTAATGACTTACTACAAAGGTTAAAAGCTATTGCCAGGACAGGTACGTAACCTTTACCAGCAATCAGAACCGGGCCACAAAGCGGATCATAAAGGGCTGCCGACAAGGCTTCATTTAAAGACAGCTTTTTTGGGACGCGGTTTTGGGCGACCTGCTCCCCGACAATGGAAGATGACGAGACTTTGCTTGACTTTATTGCATACGCAGACGACGTAGCCATTCTGCTGGAAGCTGAATCAAGAAGATCTCTAGAACCAAATATCGATCTTACGTTAACAAAGATTCAAAATTGGTGCTCAGAGATAAAACTGAAAATATCACCTGAAAAAACAACGTATACCCTGATGAAGGGACCCTGCAGGGGGGCCCAGTAGTTAGACTGCACGGTATAAAGATCTCTAGAGCCAGATGTACCTAGTACCTGAGTGTAATGATCGACGAAAAACTGAACTACACAACACATATAAACGCAGCATGCGCGATAGCGAAGACCACCATACACAAGATAGCCAGAATTGCGTAAAAAGATTGTGTAAGATCCCTCTATCAGGCGCAAGGCTATACTTAAACAACGTCCTTATGGCCATTGTAACCTACGCTACTACTACCTGCGCACATAGGCTAAACAAGGACCACATTAAAAGGAATCCTCTGTCTACACGGAGAGGGGCATTACTCAGAATCACCGGAGCGTTTGGCATTACGTCTCTGGACCCTTTGCTGGTGATTCTGGGTATAGTTCCAGCGCACCTCCAAATCAAGAAGAAGATAGTCAGGTACTGGCTTAAAAAAGGCGACATTGATAAAGTAACCACCGTACTTGACGAAAGGATAACGACACAATCTGACATCACAAACGGAATCCTCTCATGGCAATAAAAATGGGATAACTCCTTAACCGGCAGAAAAACATACCTATTGCTTCCTAACGTCAGATTCTGTCAACGCAATAGCTGGTTCTGCCCTTCCCGCGGGACTATCCACTACCTTCCCGGTCATGGACCATAATCTACATACCTCCATAAAATAAACCGTGCACAAACACCTACCTGCGACTGCGGCGCAATTGGAACACCCGAACACGTGGGTTTTAATTGCGCCATGACAAACGATCACCCCCTCACAGTAAGGACTCAACTATAAAACAAGACACCGATACACTACCTCGGAAATAAACAAGACTTTGACATCTTCAACAAACTAACACAGAAGGTTTCAAACCTAGCTAAAACTACCTACATACCATGACGAACAACTTTAGCGCATGTTTTCCTTAACATTCGGGATCGGATAAATCTGTCTCCACAATGATCATACAATACATCACACATTACCCAACGCAACTCACACCGACCCTATGCGATGACTGACACCGTCTACACCACATTACACACACAACCATAACCCACAAACACGATCAAAATCACACACACATACATACATACACACACACACACACACTCACAAATTCCCGAACACAAACACATACGTAATAATACAAAACTCTACCAAACCGTCACTAAACCATACCGACAAGCTCATAAGCCACACAATAAACAAAACAAAATACAACAACATGAACAATTGTGACTAACACCCATTCTTTCAATACGACCAACAAATAACATCATCAAAACAAACAACAACCTAAACAAATAAACGAACACTGAATACCATAACTAATTTAAAACATTACAACAAACTATCAAAAGAGGCCGAACCTCAGCGGTTTTACAAAATCGACACCCAACAAAGAAGTCACCACTTCTAATACAAAGAGAACATCTGCTCTTAGTGAAGTGATTAAGTGGCCCTTTTTTCCCTTCCCAAGCTTTTAAAAACCTATTCCACCATAATTATAGTGCTAAATGCTAGTGTTTTGAGTGCCGTAGTGTCGGATATCCCAGTAACTCAGTTACTGAAGATCACTACCGGAGAGCTCACCTAGTTTTTAGTACAGTGTAATTTTTTTTCATAATAATCTTATGTTTCATACTTTTATCGTGATTAAATACTACGAATAGCACAATAATGCCACCACCGACCTGCAAAAACGGTATTAAATCTCCGAAGATATAACAGCTGTCAAACTCCTTGGCATATCCAGAAGAGCGCCAGCACCACTTGCTTTCTATACAAACTGTAATTTGTATATTAGTGTTGAAATAAATGGGCTGTATGGGTTGTAGTGCCACCAGCGGACACGACCTAATACCACCGAATCTATACAAACTCCAATACAACAACAATAATCAAGAAGACACCATGGATCAGGACCACAAACTAAACCAATTAGAAAAAAGCACTTTATATTATCCAATAACTTTTATGTAATAAATTCTATGTCTTTTATTTTAGAGAATAACTCAGGATAATAGCGACCAAACTCTTGGCTTATCCAGGAGGGTAGTAGCGCCACCTGCTTTAATAATAAATTAGGGATACAACATTATACATCATAAATACCGACATTAAACACAAACGTCTTCACAAAAAGAAACCAGCTGCTCAATCAAATCAAAATTCATCATCATAAACCTCAAAGAGAATTTAAAATAACCAGGACAAGCGAATCACAACACATAGTTCAATATGACTCACCAAAACTTTAGAATATGTTAGAATAGTAGCTGCCAAACTCCATAGCTTATCCGGGAGAGCGGCAGCAACATATATATTAAAAATTATTTCACCTATTTATATGTTTAATTAAGGCTCAATTTATATTGTAAGGCATTGAGCCTGATTGAAAATAAAGATAATTTGAATTTAAATTTAAATTTGAATCCGACACCAAAACGACATCAAAAAGAAAGACCAAAACTATTCACCTATACTAATGTACGTTTTACTTTTTGCTTAATTTTTACAAAAAACAATATTTAAGTAGCTAAATTTAGCATTAATTGATAAATTATTTTCTAAAAAATAGCGAAATTTGTGAAAAATCCATTATAAAGGAAGGGTAACTTACTCCTTCGTCCTTCACTTGTCCAAAGGTTTTTTATAGAATAAAATTAACTCCAGATTTTATACTTTTACACTTGCACATCTTTCTCTGATTTATTAATTGCATAAGAATGTGCTGCGTCCGTAGTCGTTTATAAGTTTTCTGATGGAACTTCCAATAAATCTACCAAATCAGAACCGCATGCTAGTTTACAGTATTTATAAGATCATTGCATTTGTTGTACTTACATTACTAGTGATCAAATAGCTTATGGAAAAAACATATGGAAAAGGAAATAGGTTTGGCCTTCGGTATCTATCAGATGAAAGAAGAAAAGAAATTATATACAAGATTCACTCTATTATCGCATTATTGCGACCAAGTTTTACATATTTAACTTTTTCTCCTCGTTGGTATTGAAGTATGTCATTTATGCGTTGATTGCAGTGGTAGAAATTTCATTTCAATAGTTAGTGTGGTTGAAATTGACTATCATTTGTTATAAATACGCGCATTACAAAATAGCATGCCGTAATGTATTTCTATATAAAAATTCAACATTACCTCAAAACATAATTGAATTGTCAATGCGTAAATCGTACATGGTGCGCAGTTTATACATAAAACTATATTTTCAATTTGTTTCAAAGCTTGGTACAAAAAATGGTATATGCAACGCTTGGAAGAAGGCATTTCAACTGCGAGATAGTTCGAGATATCTCGCAGTTGAAATGTAACTTCTTCCACTAGTTGTATAGTATACTGTCATTTAGCAATATTTAGTTAGTATAATCATTGATTTTATATACACAGATATGCACTTCATATGACGTCCAAGAAAATCGAATTATTGTTCAACAATGTGCGCTAGGTGTCAGTGATTGTTCAAAAGCGCTAAATATCGTATTTACGATAATCACAGTTTATTTCATTTTATAGTGCAAGGCTAGTACGGTATGTAAATAAAACAGACAAATGCATACAATGCTATTTAGAATCGAGTACAATATTTTTATTTATTTAGGGAACAAGGTCATCGCGGTACAAGTTTGTTATTTTAGGATGTTCACTAGTAACAGGGATTTTATAAACCAAATCAATGCTAATAATGATTCATACATAAAGTGTACTTTAAAATACGCGAATATTTTTAAGAAAACTATTGTAAGGTTTAATTATAAAAAATATGTTTCTTACAAAACTGAGTAATCAAATATTAGTATTTAAAAGAAATTAATAATTTTTATCCTTTTTATCTGCAAAAATTACTTTGAAAATTTGAACGAAAATTACTAGCAACATTTTTAGTAATAAAAATTCAATTGTAAAGGTAGAAACTCACATTATAGGAGGACTGCCTACAGATGAAAGCGTGTTTTAATAGTATTAATAACTATCCTGATTTATAAAATTTAAATAAAATATATTATAAACTTCATAAAAATCATTTAAAAAAGATGATATCTGATTTCCTTCATTTATTTTATATTTTGACATACAGCGTGTGACGGTTGTGCTCCGGTCCGGGAACGTCGCGGTTATGTGTGTTTCAAGCTTTAGACGACGTTGTTTAAATTCGTTCGTGAGTGAGCGATGTCCACAATTGAATTCACTAAACCTGTGATATGTGGATTATGTATTCAACTCACCTATTTCGCAAAATTCTCACTTTGGGATTTGGTTTGTTAGAGGTTTGTTCTTTAATTTTCGATCTAGTAATTATTTTAGATTTAAAATGTAGTTTACCGGTAAGCAAAAAGTCTATTATGAATAACTTATGCTGCTTGCATTCTCGAATCCACAAATCTACTTCCTTATTTTTCTTAATTATATTGAGAAGTTGCAGTTTTACATTATTTTGGAAATGAACGTTTTGAAATTCGTTTTTAAATATGCCCAAAATGACATTTGCAATATTTCCAAGTTTATTAGACGGAGCCTTCAGTCCTTGCGTCTCGATATTTACATTTTTGTAAGTTTTACATAAAAGCAAAATTTCATGTTTGTTGGAAAGATGTGATTTAGAGGTCAAACTTTTAATACAAAGTTCGCATTTGTATTCACCAATACATTTCTTTGCTAAATGACCTGCCAAGTAAGTAATAGGGCACTCCTCTAATTTGGGTTCTTTACTTTCAACGAAACGTTTATCACCTCTTGAAGAGAAGGAAGTTCGAGAATTTTCAATTACCTGAATCGAATTTTCATTGTCCATTTTACTTGAATCTAATGACGTAAAAGCAGAAGTATCAGATGATGTATTTAAATTTACTAAAATATCCGAATCTGTTTCACAATTGGAAGAATCAGCTGGTTTCATTAACGAATTTATAGCATTACTACGAAATATTGTGCGTAATGTTCTAGCAGTGGGATTACGATTATATCCACCTTTCTGCCTAAAGATGGAAAATAAGTTTTCAATTGCATCCTGATTTAATCTGTTGGTAAGTAAAAAGCAAATATCCAACGATTTTGTTTCTTCCTGAAAAAGTTGTAAAACTGCAGTAACAGCCTGTATTAATTAATCCAGTAATACAAGGAGGCTTGCTTGTTTTATTGGTTTTGTTATTTATTTTCATTAAATATTTTCAATCACTTACAGCATGCATCATTGTTGATTTTACTAATTCACTTTCTTGAGAAAGGGCAATTTGGAAAGGATTTGATGCAAAACGCGTCCTACTATTTAGACAGTCAAATAAATTATTCATAAAAGCAATAAAATCTGCTGTGCTGCTTGCAGTATTGGAAGTTATTTCTCTAGTAGCTATGCAGGTCCGAATTGCTGCTGATATTGTGTTGCTGAACACCTGCATTGCCATTTTTACATTCATCTTTTGAAAGGAATTTGGAAATATATGACCATATGTAATCTTCGTTAAAGTTTTACTTTTTGAATTTCGATTATCTAATTCGTATGTTTTTCTAAGATCTAAAAATGAAATTCTTTGTCAATTAACTGGAAGTCACCAGTTAATAAATTATTTCGAAAACTTTTAAATAAATGATGTACATCAAACTGTGCAAATATCTTTTTCCCTCGATTTTCAAAAATGGCTCTGATTGCATAATGTTTAATTTTTTAAATGCACTTTGATTACTGCTTCCCTGATCACATACAACTGCTTTTGGAAGCAGATTGGATTCCAATAACTTTTTGACAATCAATTTTATTAATGACAGCAAGTCATCTGCTTTTACACCAGAACTAAAAAACAAATATGCTACTGGAAGTTTCCATGTAGAACATAAACCTCTTATCATGAATACCAATGCGAAACTTGCTATTAAAGGTCTTCTTCCTAATAAACCAAAATCTTCAAGACCCTCAATAATGTCCATATAAAGCGAATATTCAAATCTATTCATTATTGACATTTCATCAAAACATATTACATAAGATTTTTCTTCGACACTGTGGAATACAAACTTCTTTTGAAGTTGTTTAGAGAATGTTGAATTAAAACGCGGTTTAAATAATGACGAACCAATCCATTTAGGAATTGGTGATGGTGTTGGTAAAACAATTTTTAGTGATCACAAAAATTTATACGTAGCAGGTGACTTATAAAATATCATTAAGGCCAAGTTTCTTTCTACAGATAACTACTGGGAGGGTTTTTTTCTAAACTGCATTTTTGTTATTGCTCTAGATGTACTTAAGTAAAGTCAGAAGATTCCAGAATATTTCTAATTGTATTTAAATTTCTGTAAATAGCAACTTTGCGTTTCAATTTTGATATTTATGATCTTTTTTGCTTAATATTTATCTTTAGTTTTTTTACAGGCTATTCGTTCTAATTAAAATTTTGTACGTCGCTTAGCTGGTGCATTTGGCATTTCGATCCCAGATTCTAAACATCTACTTACTGGTGATCTAGGTAATATGTCACGAGATAATAACTTCAATGAAATTTCTTTCGAGTATGCCTTTGTGGGAGTTCTTACTTTCAATAACATCGGTAATACTGCAGAAGTAGATGGAAAATTTAACTCTTATTTGGTGAAGTATTTTTGAAAGTGTTTGATGAAGTCTGTGGGGCAGGTAATTTTATTTGAGCCACTGGAACGGCAAATTTTATCAAACGATGTTTAATTGTATTGAAGAAATCTCTTTGGGAAAAATGTAACTCACAGATATATCTATTTCGTAGCTTGTCCTTTTACACTTATAAGAATTGTGCGTTTCCTAACAAACAAATCTTGCGTAGAACAACACACGACTTTCTTTTACGTATTCTAATGTAAATTATCAAATTTATTTTAAACTTTACACAATTTAAAGATTGAATTAAAATTTAATTAAGTATACAAGTATACGTATGTATGTGCTTAAAATCGCTCACAGCTTAAATGATGCAGCTTATAAAAAACAACACATTACTGTGAAGAAATGGTAAATAAGGAACACAGAGACGAAAATTAGGTAAACTTTAATAACTCATAATGTTATTAAGCATTATGCATTAAAATTAAAAGAAATTCTAAAAAGCAACTTATAAACAAAAATCGAAAAAATAATCGAAACTTGGCTCATAGCTTAA
>JAHWXV010301891.1:0-14999 GCA_024586415.1 Phrixothrix hirtus | reverse complement strand
CACACACACACACACACACACACACACACACACACACACACACACACACACACACACACACACACACACACACACACACACACACACACACATAATTATATACATACAACACTATACAGACACATATACAGGATTGTTTCTAATTAATTGCACATGTTGTTGTTTATAAATGTATGATATTATTATATTATAAACATGACTAAGATCATGTATGTCAGTATTGACAATGAATGTGTTTTTTTCTTTTTTTATATAAACTACTTCTTTAATTAGGCTTTTTTTATAAATTTCTTCAAATGATAATATTTCATGTTGATCAAAACTAAATATGTGCATATGTTCTATTGAGTGTTGAGATAGGGATGCAGCTCTACTTTTACATTTTATGTCATATTGATGGTTTGTTATTCTATTTGCGAGTTTTTGTTAAGTTTGTCATATATAACATGCTTGACAATTGTTGCAATTAGTTTTATATATTAAGTTGGAATTATTTATTAAGTTAGTGGGTGATTTCAGGTTTGCAAAAATTTTTTTTGTTATGTTGTGATTTTTAAAAGGAATTGTTAAATTAACTTTTTAAATTTTATTGTCAAATTAGGGATATAAGGTAAACTGATAAATTTATTCTGAATTTGTTTATTTTGGAATTTATGTTTGTTGTATTTATAATAAATTCTTTTTTTTATATATTTATTAATAAAAGCGATTGGATAGTTATTTAATAGTAAAGCTTTTTAATTTTTTAATATTATTTGGTCTAAATCTAAAAGGTGAAGAGTTTATAGCTCTATCTGTTAAATAATCAATTATACTGATTTTGTTTTTGAGATGTAACGGAGTTAAAATTTTTACATCCTTGGCTCGAATTTTCTTTGTATAACACCAGTTAGTTATTATTGTGTTGTTATATGTATATAGCATTAAATCTAGAAAATGCAATTTATTGTTTTTTTTTTGCTCTAAAGTAAATTGGATTTTGGAACTGTAATTGTTGAAAATAGTTAAAATATTATTTATTTGTTGATGAGGAATGCATTTCTTAAAAAATGAGAGTAAAAAATTAAATTGTATGATTATATTATTTCCTAGTTCTTCCATTACTAGTTCTGCAATAGCAGAAGATGTCTATAAAACTTGTCATTATATTTGAAATATGTCGATTTTAGTATGAATGTAACTGCATTAATAAAACTTTCATAACTTAATGTAGTAAAGAGTTGAATTTCAGTCAATTTTTTTTAATTATACCAATTGCTAAATTAATTGGTATGTTTGTATATAATGATATTACGTCTAAGCTAATTAAAATGTGATCTTTCGGTATTACTTTACTTTTGATGAAATTGTGGAATTCCCAACATAATTTTACGTGATATTCTGTATTTCCAATAACATTTTTTAATATGTTTGCTAAATGTTTGGATATTTTATATGTGGGTGAATTAATGTTGCTTATAATTGGTCTTAATGGTATATTAGATTTATGTAATTTGGGAAGTCCATAAAATGTTGGTGGTACTGCGTTGTAAGTTTTTAAAGATTTAATTATTTTAGGAGTGAGTAATTCTTTTTTTTGTCAATCAATTAGCATTTATTCATGTTAGTTTGGATTGTTACTGTTGGATCTTTATTTTCAATTTTACGTGTTATGATCATGAATTAAGTCTAGTATTTTATTACTGTATTGTTGTTTATTCATTATTACTGTTTTTTTTGCATTTGTCTGCATTTGTTATTATCATATCTGGGTTATTTTTTAAAAATTGCTTTGTTATTTTAAAATTATGTTGTATACAATTATAAGTTTTTGTTTCTAAATTTATATGTGAACTATAATAAGTATTTTTTTGTTTAAATATTTAATTAGTAAGAATGTGCGTAGTTTGGTTTCTAATATTGTTTCTTTCGTTCACTAAACGAATTGTGGAAATTGCATTTTCTATTGATGCTATAATGTCTGGTATAGGTATTTGTTTTACATTTGTAACTGGTATAGCAAATTTGGGTCCATATTTAACTGAATTAATTACTTCTTTAGGAATATTAGTATTTGTAAGATTAATTACCCAATTATTTGCTTGAGTTTCGTTATAGTTTATATTTTTTGTTAAATTATTTTGCAATTTATTATGTAGTTGTTGTAATTTTTTATATTGTTTTGTTTTTAATTTATTATGCATTATTTTATTAATTATTTCTATAATGAATTCTAATGTGATATTAGATTTAAGTTTATTAACTAGGATATTGTGTACCCGTTTTATTTGTATTTGAAGTTGTTTTTCAGTGATATGAGAATCTTTGATGATTAGATTTAATATTTTATTCTGGCAAGTAAGTATTATTCTATTTATTTTGTTATCAAATAGTTTGTTATTTGTGATGAAATTATTTTTTATGTGTAACCAATTAGGATTAATTCCTTGTTTTCGGCAATTAATAAGAAATGCCTTTTTATTTTTAACAGCTGTAAGTTTGTTGGTCACTTGATAATATTTTTTGAAGAAATGTAAGTTTCTTAGTCCATGTTTTTCAATTACTTTCTGGTTGGTATTTAAAATTGATAATTTTCCCTTTTTGTATTTCTCTGAGTATTTTGTCACTTTTTTGTTTGTATATTTTGACCTCTATATAGATTTGTTTTGGAACTAATTTACCTGCCACTCGTTTCATACCCAAAACGCTGGAGAAAATTGCCTCATATGAGCCGTACGATATTCCTAGTTCTTCAATAATCACTCTAACGGTAGTTCTTCGACTAGTAAGCGTTGCATAAGGTGCTAGGACACCCAGACTTAGCGTCTTCGTTAACGTCTTCACGGCATTCTTTAAAGCGTTTATACCATTTGTAAGCTTATGGCATAGTATCGCCAGCAAACACTCTTTATAACAGTTTGTTTTTAATAAAAAATTTTAAAAAATCTTTGCCCAGACATGTCGCCACACATAAAAATCGCAAAACGCTGCTAAGAGCGTCTTACCTTACAGCCCACCAAAACCTACCGAAAATTGCACCTATCTGAAACTTGGTCCATATTTCACTCACAGCACTACCAAATTGATAAAGAACCATTACACCAAATCGATACACTACAATGCGAAAAATTCAAAAATTCTCGTCTCTTTTTGATCACACCGCGTAGTGTGAATCAATTTATATTTTGAATATTGTTATATATAAAATGCATAATCATAATACGTAATATTCGTGCATCTGATTGTATTATCACGATTGCTATATTTACAGTGACGCCATCAAACGATTTTATAAACAATCAGCTCTTGAATTGAAATGAAAATTTTCGATTTAATATCAATGTAATTCTAAATAATATTCATATATGCACTAACTTCTAATTCTAAGAAATGGTTTTTGATCAGCTTTTTGGAGTTTCCTTCCACTGTGTTATGGTTTAAAATTAAACAGCTTGACGTGAATCATCTTCATTAAACCAAAATAAAATAGACTTGAATAGTTATTTTGCGTCAGGAATGATAGGTACATACTACAGACGTGTCTACTGCGTTTGTTTGTCGAAGTATAGCCTCCGACACTTTTTGAATTTGTATAGTAAGTGTAAAACAATCACGTCTAAACATAACATTTATCGTAGGGAAACAAATAGGTAAAACTTAATTTTTCGTACAGGTCAACGGAGATAGGATGCTGTATAACTAGCAGTAAAAGTTGGATATTTCTTGACGGCTGATGTAGTAGTTAGTAAAGAAAAACGTTTGAAAAAATACGAAGTTAAAAACGTTGTCAAAGACATTAAATGAATTGGATAATTTAAGAAAAAGGTCCTGAATTATGTAATTTAAACAAACGCTATGTTTCAAAAATATATCTATCCTCATTATCTAGTATTTAACTCCACAATTAGATGTATATTTGGGACTGTAAACAAAGGAGTACAACAGATGGATCTTTTTATTTCTACTACTTTTCAGATTGAAAATTAAATTGTACTAGCTGTTTCAAAAATCTACCACACTATTCGCAAACCACAGCCAATAATACACTTCTCTCATTTCGATTAAATATGGCATAAACATCCTAACCAAAAATAAAAGGTTGGGTTAGGATGTGCATGGCGGATTTTATCGAAATTTGAGAAGGGTATTTTTAGCTGTTATTTGCGAAATAGTGTGGTAGATTTTAGAATAATGAATACACCTTGGAGGGATACTGAAATCTATTTTTAATTGAACTATATATAATTATTGGTTTATAGATATACCAACGTAATTTTTAAAAACATTATTTAATTTTCTGATAAATATGAGCAAATGTATCCCTTAGTTATGTTTGGCTACACGTCTGTACATAATATATATTTCCGAATTATTGATTTCCATTTAATTTTGGTTTTTAAATAAAACTTAAACCGATTTCTATTGTTTTAAATACGAAACTAGTTCAATAAGTGAGGTAAAAATGCACGATATGGCGCTACCGGAATGATATTTAAAATATTATTTTGTTAAAATACATTCCTCCTGATAGAGTTCTGACAATTTTTAAGAACAACTACCAATAGTTTGTGTTTGATAGTCATTTAAAGTTAAAGCCTTGTATTAGTTCATTAGAATGGAAAAAGCGACTTTCGCGTTCTCATTGAACATTATTTTTTACGTAGAAAAACACTAACATATACAAAACAAAACTTGCAAAATATTACCCTGACTTTCATACATCAATTAATATGATTCACAAGTAGTTTATGATTTTCGTTGTGGTTGTACAGATTCGCGCTGTTGAGTGGTCTAACAAGACAAAAGGTGCCCATATACACTTATACTAATTTAAAAATAGTTAGTAATTTTAATTTATTAACTTTCTGCCTTCGATAATATTAATTGTACAGGATATAATTGTATAGGTGGAATAATATTCTATCCGCTTCGATATCGCTGCCGTATCCAGAAAAAGCTAGTCCCAATAATCCCGAGTTGAATATATTCACATTGACTTCAAGATTATTTTTCTAACATTCGTTTAATTCAGACGTTGTAAAACGCATCTGTAATGTGTTCTTTAATTAAAAAGTATTAAAGTAATTCTTTGATTAATTACAATTACATTATTCACACTTATTTTCTTTTTAAGGGGTATTTTTAGAACTTATTTTGTACAAAACTACTGCATAAGGAAATTAATTTTATAGATATTAATTGTTGATCCTTGGTAAGCATATACTGTTTGATTCAAATGAAACGTTTTAAGAAGATTCAAATAAATTAATTATTTGGTATCTCCTTCGTTTCTAAGCAATTAAGGTCTTGTCTAGCCACAATGACGAATAAATAAAGATATGCTTTTTAAACAAGTTTTACGGAGCGCGTCATCATAGGTTGTCGTGGAATGCTTTTGGTAGAAGTTTTGCCTTATATTAATTTTAATTCATTATTTTTACTCTACCAATAGTATTCTTATATGTCAGTATATATATGTATATCTGAGAATTGTTATCTTATCATTTATTTTATATCGTTCAAATTGATATGATTATTTTTAATATTGTCCTGTTTGATCTTTATTTATTTTGACTTCATTGTCTATTATTGGATTATTTAACATTAAATTCCTATAACTTTAAAATAGAATACTTAAAAATGAACCATGCTATCGTAATAGGACTTCAATAACTTAACTGTTAAAAACTTTATTGAATTCATTTTTTACAGCTAACTAAACAAATAGTTTATACTTCATGAGAACGACCAAACTCACGTTAATTAATCAGTTAAGTAATATTTGATCTTATTTATTTAGTTTCTTGTTTGAAGGTGATTAACCTGAATTTAATGTTGTGTTTTTAATTATATTTAGCTATTGCTATGCACTAGAAATGACAACAAAAGTGCATGACTTTGTGTTGGCAGATCATAGAATGGGATACGTAAGATTGAGAAGGATTTAAACTTATCCGTTAGTACAGTCAATTTCAATTTTGTATGATGATTTTGACATAAAAAGGCTTTCTGCAAACTGGGTGTTAACAGTGGACCAAAAATCTACTTAAACGTAATATATCTGAATTTTCACGTCGATTTATTATTGTTAATGGATTTGAATCGACTACTATACTACGAAACTCAAAAGTTATCCGAAAAAATGGGCAGAAGCTGGTTGATGTGGACTGATAAAGCCATAAAAATAGCAATAACTTATTGTTTTTACTATAACAATGAAAGTTGTTGATTTTTATTAAACGACTGTAACTCAAACCGTAAAGTCGCAACAACCTATTCCACATTTTATTCATTAAAGAACCTAATACCAAATAGTGTATTATTATATTACTAGTCAAAATCTATTGGTCGTCATGAATACAGCTATTAAATAGTTGAGTTATCTAATGAACTAGAAACATTTAGCAGGCCAAAAAAACGTTTAGTTTGCATAACGTAAACAGTTTTGGTAGGCTTGTCAATTTAAAGACTTAATTATATTTTTGATTAAGTATTAAAGAACTTGGCAAACTTTAGAAATTTCATGTTAGCAAGCATGCATTTATTATATGAGTTTTCTCTTGGGAACACATTTGAAGTCAGCAGATTGTATCAAGGGTGCACCCCAAATAGGACGATTCCCGAAGCTTGAATGATTATAATCACCTAGAAGCATACGTGAAATACGATGTTTTCAGCCAAAAAAATCATTTAAAAGAACCATCATTGATTGCAAGAACTCTGCAAATACAGTTGAAGCAAATCCTAAAATAAGTAAGGGGAAGTTGCAAATAACTTGAATATTACCCACACCTTGGTATGTAGGATTCTTCATGATCATGTAATGTGCCCTTACTATATTCAACGAGTTCAGATTCTACCTCCTTGCGTCTTTCCATCACGTACAAATTTTTGCCAAGGGCTTCTCCATAAACTTTCCGACAATCCTTTGTTTGGTACGGAATTTTTTTCACGAACGAAGTAAGTCTTACGAAAAGGACTACAATCTATTTTCACAATATCAATTTTTGGGTTGTAGAAAAGCCGCTTGAAATCGTAGCATCTCATCACCACGAACAGTTCTCAATAAATGTGTGAGCAAGAATTATTAGAGGCGATTTACTTAGGCATCTTTTCCTACCAGCAGATTGAATGGGAAAGATAATTTGCCGATTTCTTTGGAACAAAGCCATAGTCACTTAATTCTCCAAACCTTAACATGCTGGATTTTTTTCTGTGGGGATATCTGAAGTAGTATTAAATTAAGAACTAGCAAACTCGATAAAATCAATCCTGAAAACCCCCCTTAACTATTTCGTTGGTAAATTTTGGAATTAATAGCACGGTGCATAGCTTTTAAGTACCTTTTTTGTTGCTTTTTTCTTATTTATTATCAAATATTTTTCTAATATACGCCATTGCTAATTGTGTGTTTTTCTATGGGCAACCTATATTATTGATCTAATTTAGTGACTCGCTTTGCTCATAATAATTGTATTTTTTTCTCTGTATTGAAGGTCGGATAATTGCATTCCTCCTTCTACCCTGATTATCCCTACGACATCGTAAAATTGTTATAAAATTTATATTCTGTTGTTTTTGAAAGCTCCGTATTTCTTTTTAAGTCTATCTGAGGCAGTTCTCTTTAAATTTACTTTAATATGCCATCGGCGATTTCATTTCGTTGAGTGATATGTACCTTTGTGGTATTGCATGCTATTACATCCAAATATATTTTTTCTTTCGCTTCTGTTTCCATATGATATTCGCTGATTCTATTCTTTTAACTTTCAGCTACATAGGCTCTGTTTAGTGCCTGGTTTTTAAATTCTGTTGGTTGTATTACTCTGAAGAGTACGTATAAAGTATGTAATTTCAGGTTTAGTGCTGTTAAATAATTTCACTAGAAATGTATTTGTGCGAGGCTATTGTCCAATATGTTGTAAGTCTTGTTGTATGCTGCTTTTTCAGTAGAATCCTTGGTTGGGGCCTGTAGTTGAACCATCTGGGTCTTCCTCTGCTGTAATTTACGAATAAAACTTCTAATATATATTTTATATCTATTCTACGAATGCTTAATCCCAGCCAGCTTCCTGAAATACAGTGGGTCGCCAAATTATTAGCGACAGTACACAGATTTAGTATTTTCTAGTTTAAATATTTTTTTAAGTAAACAAATTGGCTTTCATAGAATTTATTTATGTGATATTGCTGCCTTGTGGTGAATGCTAAACACCTCGTTGGTGCTATGTTGTGGTCTGAAATATCGGCCAAGGGCATGGGGCGCTTGTACATTGTGGAAGGGACCATGCGGCAGGACTAGTATAAGCGAGTGTAAGAAACTCGGCCACTGTCACAGCTCTAATAATGGTTCCCTGGTGATAAACTTTACATTTTTATGCACAACTCAGTACCGTGCCATAAATCCAAGAGTGCTGCTGCATTACTAACCAAAAAAAAATCATTACCGTTTTGACCTGACCGAGGAATTCACCTGATATGAATCCCATAGAGAACATGTGGGAGCTAACCAAACGGGCTATCGTCAAGAAAGTGATCTCCACCGAGCGACAGATGCTTGAAGCTCTCATCAGAGAATGGAATCATAACTCTGAGATCCAACAAAATGCAAAAGTTTGTATAGAGAGCATGCCCCAACGCATAGAAGCTATAGTTGCAACAAAACGTGGCATTATTAAATACTAAGTTCAATTTTGATCATAAAACATTTTTTTACGAAAAAAATAAATAGCTTTGCGTTCGTAACATTATTTTATTATCCCAATTAGACACTCTTTTATATGAAAAATACTTATGAAACTTAAAACTAATAATTTGCTAAATAAAAAGTCAGTTAAACTAGAAAATACAAAATATCGCACTGTCCCTAACAATTTGGGCACCCGCTATACCTGTCTATTGGTGCTATAATTAATAGTGCCAACTACCCTAATGAATCGAAAAGTTTCGCGGTATCCGGTTCGTTCGTTTCATATGTACTTTATGTTGCATAATTATACTTTGAAAGGGAATTGATCATTGATAGCTAGCCAGTTGATCGTCATTCATTGCTTCCTTATTGTAGTTGTGTTTGAAATTTGCAAACGTGATCATTTAATTGGTTCTGGTGGAATTTTAACGCAGAAGTTTGGTATTCTTTGTTCTTGTACATCTGCCTCCGATGTCGAATCGTCTACATAGAAATTTTGTAGTGTCAACTCTGTTGCTTTTGATTAATGTTGTGCTTATATTTCTATTAATCACTTTAGTGCTGCTGTACTCTTAAGTGACAGTCTTAAGCTGATATTTTTATATCGAATGTTGCACTGATTCTCTCCAGGCTAGGTCTGATATTCTAATTTAATGATGCATTTCCACAATGTCTGCTGTTATTCCAATATAGTATATTCTACATCATATGAGGGCATGAAATAATTCTTGCTGTAACTTTGGTAGAGTGTACAGCAAATCGTTTAAACTGAACCCATTAGGCATCAAAAAGTACTCTGATGTTAGGAGACATACTGTCCTTTTCAATTTGGCTAGGGTGGGATGCGATTTCTTCCATGGTTCCTTTGTGAAGCTGTTGTATGTGTTGTATAGCCCAGTGCTTCAAATTTCTTCATGGATTGCCGGTATTATAAATTGAAGTTTTTGTTTTTTAATTTGAATTAATCTAACCGCCGCCTTTGGTTTTGGTTGTCCCAGTATTTCTAAATTTTCATTAAAAGAGAACTTTACTGCCGTTATTTGAATATTTCTAGAACTTGTCATACTCACTGCTTCAGCGAGTGTCGTTTTTTCCTCATTCTTTTATTCTAATACGATACCCTTAAGTTGTACGTTTCGTGCCTCTCTTCTATTTTTTTTAATTCCTTTGTGTCACATGTGAGTATTCTTGTCCGCCAAATATCATATACATTGGTTTTGGTTTATTGAATCTTAAATTTGCTTGTTCGTTCAATCATTGCTGATTGCTTCTATTGACGATGTAAGCTTAAGTAGAACTAATACCTCTGATGAAACTATAGCTTATGAGAAATCATGGCAACTGTGTGCTGGTAGTCTCATTTGTATGTCGTGATACCTTATAACGGGCCTAAAAGCTCTTTGGGGCCCCAAAAGGTTGTCTAAAATGCCGATTGCTCTGAATTGGCTAACAGCTCCGGCCGCCGCAGTGGAGGTAAGGGGGGTTTTACGGTTTTTGATGAAAATAATTACGCTAAAATTCAGGAACGACGTGATTGAATCAAAAGTCGGGAACAAGTTGTAATTTTTGGATGCCACCTTACCTAAATGTCTTAACGGTTAGATATTTTCTAGAAACGAGACGATAAGGGATCTTATTTCTACCGAAAGGACATAATTTTACTATGAGATACTTACTTGTTACCTATTTAGCGTAAGCCACCGGAAAACTACTTCTAATACAGTTCTGGTTAGACTTATAGTTTATAAATGTTTTGCCTACTTATGTCGAACGTTTTTCCTGTAAGACAATTATAGTTAATACGTCTATGGAGGTTTATAACGGTAAAATAATAAAAACGTTTGCACTAAATACTTCACTTATAATGGTAGCATGGTGCAAACAATTAAAGAGTATTCAGACATTTGTTTAGGTAAAACTAAAAGAATGTATAAAATATAGGGGGACTCCTGTTTAATTCCTAAAATTATTCTAAAATTAATAACAAGAGCTCGCCCCACCTAGTCGTTACCTCAAATTACAATAAATATTTCAATCAAATAATCTTTTATTCGCTGCTTAAATTTGACACAAACGCGAATAAAATTGCCTATCCGTTATTGAATTGAAGTACGTTTTTCCAGCGGGCATAAATGCATGAGCAAAGGGGTCGGTTGTTCGATTCCCCGGAGGAACTGAGTGAATTGAAAAAAATCGAAAAATATCACTTACTTGAAGCCTTTGTGGTATGCGACTTCGAAGAAAATGTGCGGCCTTCATTTACTGATTTTTATTGAATCCTTGTGGCCTGCCTCGTCGGATCCTAGCCGTTGCTAGCGAATTGGTAGGTGAACAACCAAAAATTCGCCTTTAGCGATAGCAGGCCGAATTCTCAATTATTCGGCCTCCAATACACATCCATATAAAAAGGGTAGTTGGTTGATGACTTCCAAAAAAATTATTCTAGGCACACACACACACACACACACACACACACACACACACACACACACACACAAGCGAAAAAATGCGACTAGTTTGTGTGATATTCGAGACTATATTGCCGTGAATAGAAGTTTTCTCCTTGAAATTTCAAGGGGAATGGTAATGGTGGTAAACATTTATTTTTAGAAGACTGGATGTTCTCACCTGAAAGCTGATGTTGTATTTTCCTAAGAAAAGGCCCCTATGTTTTACAAAATGTGAACTGGGGTTTTTAAATATTGATAAATGTTGTTAATAATGGTTTTACAAAATTTAACGATTTGCGTTTGTAATTTTGCCATAAAAATTGTACTGGTAATTCACCAATTAGGTTGTACTATTGGCTCACTTATATATATATACCGGGTGTTTCCAAATGAATGCCAAATGTTGCAAGAATTTCAAACGCGCTTACAACTTCTGTAGTGAATTTCGATTTGTGAATTCCTAATAGTATTACTACTTCAGTGACAACTACCGCTTGAGGTACTCCGTCAATAAGTGCTCTTGAGTTCTTAAAATTTCCTCCAAGTGTTTTCACTGATCAGTTCTGTCACCACAATACTCTCTCTGCAAGAGTTTGCCTCGCCGGTATTCCGTTTTTTGTGTTGATAGCTGTTAATGTTAATAGTAAAGTGTGATAATATTTCACCTAACAACTCGATTTCAATATCTGTTCTGTTGTGCATAGTTATGAAGTAGTGAGGTTATTTTATCGTATGTGTGAAACTTTCGTTTTCTCTGGCAAGCTATATTGTCATGGTACATGCAATTCTAACATGAATTTCTACTTGGTATTTGTATACGTTCCTTTTTAACTTTGTTATGTCCTTGAATTTTGGACAATTGGTGATGGTGCGAGGTTACTTGAAGTATCAGCAGTTTTCTTTTCTATAGGATGCTCCCAGTAACTGAAACCCTTTTCTTAAGGATTTCACTACTTCTTACAACATTTGTACTTGTTGAGACTCTATTAGGGATTGTTCGTATAACATTTTACTTTCAGGGCCCTTTTGTGTTCTCATGATATGGATAACTATTGGTTCCAATTATTTCGTTAAAATTCTTATATTTACAATTAATTTGAGGTAATTTGCTACTATTATGTTGTACAGAGTTTTCAGTTTTGCTGTAGAAAAATGTTGAAGGATTTTGGTTAAGTCTTTATAGTAATAATCACTTATTATTGTACCTCTCCTAAAGGGAGTCTATTTAGCGTCGCAGCTCGCTTATCATATTCTAAAGAATTGTATCTGTGTCTTTAAGTATAGCCTTTCATATCTTGTAGTTATTGTGGTTCAATATTAAGAAGATGTCGACGAAAGTGAGCAGCTTTCTACAGTATCATGAAAAGATGAGTATATTCATTGTTAGTAAGTTAGGATGAGGCTCTTTTAGCTCCTCATAATTAGATTGAAACTACTTATTTAACTTTGCCTTTAATTGTTCTAAATACACTTTGTTTATATTCATCGTTGTCTCTGTTTTACTTATATCCTTTTGAACTCATTGAAATCGCTCTCATGGTTCTCTTGTATTTGTAACATTTCCTATGATCGGGGTATTTGTATCGATCTTTGTTGTTTGCGGTTTCTTCAACCTATACCGTGGCTTGGAAGTATTTTAAATGGGCTTTGAACACTTTTTCTTCCTTTTTATCTTCTCTCTCATCAATATTCTGATTATTTTCTCATGTTTTTATCTTTACTGTCTTAAAAAAGGAAAACAACTAATTTATCGATCATTTGGACTAGACAGTAGAGGGCTGTTATAAAGAATACGTGTTCTTCTTTTATTCGCAATTCCTCTAATGTATTACCGTTATGTTTAAATTAATACCATGCGTCATTTATTCTTTCTAAACCTTTCTGTAATAAATAAATGTTTTCTTGCATGGCCGTCTTCTTTGCGTTTTGAAGTGTCCTTGAAATTGTATCTTCTGGGTTTGCTGCTCTTATACCAGTCACTTTATTTACTGTAGTTTCAAGTTTGTTGTTGGTGGTACAATTTTTGTTTTTCTCTTTTTTGGGATTATCCTAGTTGTTTGTTCCAGTATACACTTCTTTTTATATAACCACAGAAAGAATAAATTGTTTAACTTGTTCTTCTGAAATGGTTTTATAATAAACACTGTCTCTATAATATTTAGCAATATGGCGGTTCTGTCAAGTTCGCAACCTTTGAGTGCAAAAAAGAATTTAATTCTGATGAAGATTATATTGTTATGGTAAGTGAAAATAAGTTTCATACAGTGTATGTGTCTGTTCAAAAAAATGACTACAACTGTATCTCAAGAAATAAAAGATTAAGATTTGTTTGTGATTCGTGTCTAAATAATAAGAGTGACTCTCAAGTTCAACTAATTTTAAATAAATATTTAGTAATATTTGAAAATCAAGATAAAATTATTAGGGATCTGAATGATGAGATAAAATTTTTAAAATCGTGGATTAATAATATTAATCTTAATTTGTCCGGTATAAATTCAGTCTTATCCATCAATTCTGATGTATTTAAAAATAAACACGTATTTTAATTACAGACTAATGTCAGTTCTTTTAATAGTGATACTTTAAATGTCCACAGCGACCTAAAAAGTGATAGAAACAATTACAACGTGTTAAATGCTGATAAATTTATCGTAAAAAAAATTATGCATAAATCTATAGGCAATGCTTCAACAAGTGCTCAACAATCAACTGATATAGAACCTCTAAAATAATAATAATTTTAAAGTGATAGTTAACAACAACATAAATAACGGCAATTTCGCAGTTGTTGCTAACAAGAAAAAATAAAGAAACCCGAAGATTAAAATTATCATTGGTTCAGGGCGAACTTATCTAATTCCGAACTAACAGTTATACATAAATATGCTCACGTATTTTTATCGAGATTATCACCTAATATTAAGGTGAATCAAATTGAAAATCATTTAAACTCACTAGATATTAAAAACTTTATCGTTACTGCATTAAAACCTACATATCATTTCTACTCATCATTTAAATTAAGTTTTCCGAATCATTACCTTAATTCAGTGTTAAATGCTGACAACATGCCTAATGGTGTTATTTTAAATAAGTTTTCACGAAATCGATTAACAATACAAAAAAATCTTTTTTAGAGGTAAAATAGTTGGTGGCAACCGCATTAAAATTTATTATCAAATTGTGCGTGGTTTGAGGACTAAAACGTATCTAGTTTATAAACGTATTTTGTGTGAAAATTATCCCATTCTAGTTTTAACTGAGACTTGGTTAAATGACGGTATAAGCAGTTCTGAAATTTTAGATCAACGCTACACAGTCTACAGAAAAGGCAGAAATAAAAATTCGCATAACTTTCCCATTGATGGGGGTGTCTTAATTGCCGTCAAGAAAAACTTTGTTTCTAAATTAATAACGGTTAACACCGAAAATAGAGAAGAGATTTGGATCAATTTAAAGATACAGAGTATAAATTATCTAATTTATGCTGTATGTTTACCTTCTAGGAGCAACATTAATGTTTATAGTGAACATCTGCTGATTGTCAAATCTGTAATGCGTAATAATCCACACTCTGAAATTATTTTAATTGGTGACTACAATTTACCTAATATACATTGGAAACAAGATCCAGATTTATGCAATATTTTAAATTGTTTTCCTTCTAATGTCAATGAAGAAATTTTTTGCGACAATTTCAGTCGTCTAGGTTTTATATAACGAAATAGTATTAAAAATATAAATAATATAATATTAGACTTGGTTTTAACCTTTAACGACTGACGTGGATGTTTCAGGACGTAGACTCTGACATGCGGTATGTCATACCGTTGCCTATTCTCCTTTGTTTTCAATATGAATTTGTCTTATATCACTGT
>JAHWXV010301880.1:0-12111 GCA_024586415.1 Phrixothrix hirtus | reverse complement strand
CGGTTACTCGTTTTACGGACATTTTTTTGAGAAATTGTTTTAATTATATGAAAGGGCATTAAATAACTAAGAAATAAAATAAATTTTAAAAAAATCGTTATAGCCGATTTCGAGAAAATTGCGAAAAACCAAAAAATGACAAGAGTAAAGTGGCACTTCCGGTTTTCCGATTTTAATTAAATTGTTGCGGTCACGTGTCTAAGACGATACAAACTTAAATATAAAATTTTGTTTATAAACACTTTTCGTTTTTGAGATATTTTGTTCGCAGACACACACACAGGCGGACACACACACACACACACAGACCAATTTTCAAAAACATGTCTTTCGTACTCAGGGAACCCGAAAACATATTTCCGCTAAAATTTTGACATTGAAAATTTTGGACCAAACAATGCTTTCTTTCTCTATACTATATTTCATATAGGTAAGAGAAAGTAAAAATTAGTTTAGGTTTGAAGACAGTAATCTGATACTGGAATACAAGCTTTATTAAACAGCGAATTCTATTTCTTTAAATCTTACCAAAACTACAGATCATTTGCATAAAAAAAGGTTAAATTTTTCCAGCGTCTGCCATTCGCTATTTACAAATTCTTTAGGAATAAATAAAAATTATTAATCATCGGAATAACAGCCCACTGAACTAAGCTTAAGATCACATTCTGCAAAAGTCGGAAGTAAAATATATGCGTACAACCTTTATATTTCACAGATTACATCCAACCTTTCTGTATTGCCATATCTCCAAACACCAGCTTCCTCTTTACCCTCATAATCCTTGTTTATACTTTATTTCATATAGCTTGGTATTTGTCCTTTCTCCCTTTTATGTTGCTATCCTTTTTCCTTCGGCCAGTTTCCTTTTTTTGTAAGTGTGCGTTGTTTTTCGCATGTGCCCCTGACGGCTTAGCTAAAGCCGAGATTTATTTAATTATTTTCTTGAAAATAGAAGAAACCGCAGAAAAAACTTTGATGACAAAAAAGTTTTGAAGTTGAGGGTACACTCTGAAAATCCTGGATGTTCCTTCTATGCCTAGAGAAATCGATTAAAGTGCGACTTTTCTGTGCAAAACGCATAAGCCTTGTGGCTCTTCAATGAGCTTATCAGGAATGTACATGCAAACGCTAGCAACATCTCTGTGTACAATTTTCAATGGTAACGCCTTACTACGTCTTACTAGCAAAAACTAGTTTTTCTTCAGTAAGATGAAGTACTTTCAACAAACAACGCCAACTATTTTAAAAAGGCTTTTCCACCTCTTCCAGCCGCGAAAATACCTCAAGGAGAGGCATATTTTCCAGACGTCGTATCTATTCTTCATTTGTTTGGAATACAACAGAGTAGGAACAGAAAAATCCACAGCAACATTTGTAGCAAGTAAAATTATCACATTCATTTTCTTCTATCTAGATATCATCTTATTTATTTGCTTTTCTTCTTTTGTGAGATTACGTTGACATTTATCGTTATAAGCGATAGAAATTCCAGTTTTGTCCCAGTTTTAAATTCTATTAGCGGTAAAATGGTACATATTCATAATAAAAAATCGATCAACTTGATGTTCAATGAAATCTAGAGCCCTTTTAAGGTTTGTCGTGCCATGAAGTTGTAGTAAATCTGTTTCCTGGCAGATTTATTTTCTTTGTTTAGCAGGTTAAGCACCTTTAAGTATTCAGCCAAAGCAAACACTAATTGCAAGAATTATTTCGTGCTTGTTTTTCAAATTTATTATATATACAAATAACTGCTCTTCCATTTCGTTACCAAATGTCATTTTAAATTCGCTATCAGAGATATTAGCTCCATAGATATATTAAATTTAATTGCATTTAGTCTATAGCCAAAGTGTTGCTGTTGCTTAGGGACTTTTGTCCGAAAAATATTTCACTTATTGCAGCTTTCATTTCCTCTCGTTTCATTTGCCATTTACTTTCCTCCCACTGTTTACCTTCTTAGTCTGAAAATAGGAACGAAAACAGTGTTCACTATTATTTGCGAATACTGTACGATATCCAGATGGTATTAGTAATATTGATTGCATTTAGTATTTGGCAAATTCAGTCAAATTTATAGCAGCTTTCATATAGGGCTTCATGTGACAATGGAATAAACCATCTATATGGAAGATGAAATTTAAGAATTTAAAAACAAGTTTTGTTCACAAGGAATTAACGTATCGACTCATAAGAGCGTTGGAACTATATCTGGAAGACCAATTGGAATTTTTCAAGAATTCAAAGCTAACCTTACAGTACAGATAAAACACTGCAATGCTTCAAATATATCCTCACAACGTCTAGGCATGCCTTTGACCAATCATTCTGCCTACTCAGCATATCTTTCTACCATGGAGGCATAGCAGCTTCAAAGTGAATACAGATTTTCCATGAAGTTTAAGCTTAAGAATGCTTCAGACATGTTTAATCGTATTACCGTCTGATAATTGCAAAAACCAATTTACTGTTTTGCTGTTATCTTCTACTTTTCACAAGTTACACAGAAATCTCCGATGCTTAGGGTGGTTTTCTTCATCTAGGATGATTTATTTTCGACAAACCAGTTTTAAACAGACTTGAGTAAGCTTTCTAAGACCTCTAATAGTTTTTGAGTATTTAGATTGTATGTGCAAAGGTACAAAGACACAAAACCAAGACATCAGAAGCATCCTTAAGCATAAAGCTTGATCAGATGTTTAATAGCCCTTTTGGCATTGATTAATGTTAATATTCCAAGCGTTCTAGAAACATATACCTAAAAGGATGATTAATTAGATCAATATTTTGCTATGCCCACCTTATTTCCAATTTCGTCTGTTTCTTACAGTAACAGTTTCTGTAATATGCTTCTATAAGCAAAGTCAGATTCTTGCAGTATTTTCTTGATTTTCATAGTATGTTCTTTTTTCGAACGATTTTCATAGGCCCGATGCAATGTTAAAGAAGTATTCGTTCAAAGAGTTTACAAATGGTGTAATCCTGTTTTTTACTTATCTGGTGCGTTTTTGTATCTCATTAAAGTCATCGAAATTGTTTACGGTTTTAAACCGCTTCTTCGCTTTCTTGCATACTCATTCAACTTTTTCGTATAATGGAGCTGTCTCTGAGCAATTTTATTTTGACGGTTTGCTAAGCGTGTAATGAAATACCGCTTAATATCATTTAATGTACTCTACACTCGTTGGGAAGTTTAACCATTTACATCGACCGATTCTCGGTGACATGTCGTAGTTTATCCCCACCCCATTCAAGTTCAATAAGTAGCCCTGTTTCTTTTAGTCGTAATTCTGGTAATTCGTTCTAATGTTTCTGTTGCGCAATTGTGGGTATATCTCTTACGCGACTGATTAAGCACAGTAATTCGCTAAATATAGCATTCCTTTGTATGCTATCTGGTGTCAGTAAAGGAGACCAGCCTTAGTCAGTATTCTGCAGCTCCCCTACAAAATGTTTAACTTAATACACAAAAATTTTATTTGTATGCGATAAATCTTATTTCAGTTGTTTAAGTTATTTGTATTAAGATAACTAACACAGTTGAGAAATAATTCTGTTACTACAAGTAATAGTAATACACACACTTAATAAGAAACTCAAGAAAAAAGATAAACAGTGGTGGATAATACAACATTTATTAAGCAAATCGATATAGAAAGATAAAAATTCCTTGCCAATCCAAACAAATACGGCCATTTTCAAAATTTATTTATTTGCTTGTTCTTTGAAAGAAATGCTGATTCCACAAAATGAGATGAACTAGATATGATAACTAAATAACAGGTTGATCAAATTTCCTGGAATTAAATCATTACTTAGTATTGGTACCATGCAGTTGTTATTTGTGATGCTTCAAATGTCAACAGTTAAAATTCAGAATGGTTACTCCAATTTGTGACTGAATTATATTAGTGGGGAGTTGTTTTGCCAACAATTTTGATAGTCCTAAAAATTAATAAAAAGATCAAGCTAAAACTTTTGGTAAAACTTGGCAAAGGTGTTACCGAAACTTATTGTACACTCAAAGGAGTATATAAGGAAAGATTTACATCTCGCACGCATGTTCCTGTGTGGCAAGGAAGGTTTACTACTGGTAGGAAGGAAGTAGAGGGGGATGAAAATTTGCGAATTGAAAATATCGAAATGAACCGAGAAAGTGTTAGAAAACACAGACCTTGAGCTTAAGAATGATTAATGAGATATTAAATATCAATGTTAAAAATCTGTGATAAAACTGTTTCTACCATCTTACACCGAATCAGAATGACTCCGAATTTCAAACTGCATTTTGAATAATGTTAAGCAATATTTAGGTTTATTGAACTATGTTATTACGTGTCATGGTACGACCTAGAAACTAAGCTATAGTCTAGGTACAGTAAGATTTCAAACTCTCTTAGGGTAAAAAGACTGAAATGTGTAAATCGAAATTAAAGCAATTCTAACGATTTTTTCCACGTTAGGAATTTTCCGATAGTTGAATAGCATTTTGTAACTAGGACAGTTAACCATCTCTATTACATGGAGATTTTGACAGCTGATGGAACTAGTTCGGATAAAAGGACCTGAGTTGTTATCAAATGCAAGAATTTTGTATTAGGATAACATACCTGTTAACTATGGAGCAGTTTTTGACCACCAAGAACGTTACCACCTTCGAACGCCCTACATATTCACCTAAGCTTGAAACTAGCGACTCCTTTTAACTTCTAGAAATGAAAAGCAGAATGTCTTAAGACACTGGGGGCTGAGCTAAAACACTGCTTACACCAATGATTGATGAGCATTCAACGGTGTATAGATACGCAAAGGAACAGAAACTGGGTAGTAGCTGAGAGTAACCTCCATAAAGAACATATTCATATAAAGAACGTCTCGTAAAAGCGCTATTCGTTAAGCACTTTAGATGTGCAAGTGTCGATGTGTAGTAATAGTAGAAGATAGTGATAAAAATAATTAATAATCTAGTCCAATTAAAAAATAGTGACCGCCTATACTAAAGAAGAGAAGTTATCGATGATCGACTAAGAGATGGGAAAGTATACAGATGAAGTCTAGGCGATAATGGACGGCCCTCGAAATTTTTGGCGCAACAAAGAACTAGAAGAAGCGAAACGCAGGAAATATGCCTAAAACAGGAAGAACGTGCCAAAACGTCTATTATGGAAATGGAGCCAGACGATCTACCGCTGACCGGCCCTCAGTGACATTAACCAAGAGGTGTGCGACCATTCACTAAAAAGAGAGATGAACCTAGATAAGGATAGACCCCCAAACAGTAAACCATTGAACAGGGAGGAAAACAATAAAATCTGGGAGGGGTTCAGTGGTACAACGAAACAAAAAGTATTTCAAAAACGCATCAACTATAAAAGGCATAACCTTCAAGGATTGAATTAATATAGATTCTAGAAGAAAGAAGTTAAAGAATAGCGATTCGAGGAGTTCCCGAATTTATGAAGGACTAGGAAGTTAAATAGGACGTGAAAGCGGAAGACTTCACGTCGCAAATTCTCAAGAGACTAGGCAAGAAAAGCGTAAATAGAAAGGAGATAAAAATGTTTACAACTAAGTACTGAACCTAAGCAACAATTGAAACATAAACAACAATATTACAGATGCTAGTTGTATGGATATGTAGCATTTCACCTCCACGTGTGTTTGTAATGCAAATTAGGAGAGGAGGGAACAATCAAATGCTGCAACGGGGATAATTGCCCGGCTGGCCACTGTGTATACCCACAATGCAATAGAAGTAAAACGATCAAACACTGAAGTAAAATAACGCACTCAGATGGAGTGCCAAATGAAGAACGGCGTACGAAAGGTAATCGAAGGAGTACTCAAATAAATAATTCCTAAAATATTAAACGGCAATAGCTGTTCCAGAAACTTTTAAGTCGGATGGGAAAATATGCATGGATGTTGAACACCATGTTTAACAGGGTGTAATTTAATAACATTATTTCAAATTGAAGATGGCATTGAAGACTGCTTTCTTTAATTTTTGCGTGTTTTCAGATGTTGCGTTTTCCATTTGGTTAAGATTTATTGATTTGTATGAAAACATGTTATATTGTGCAAAGCCGGCGTCGACTAGTGTAGTGTTTGCCTCTACTTCCAACGGATGCGGGCTCAAACCGATCGAATTTGGTAAAATTTTTCAGCGAAGAAGGATTTTAAAAACATGCCTTTTTTTCGGATAAGGAAGTAAAATCGTAGGTACCGGTACCGTAGGTACCGGCACCGTAGGTACCGGGATATTTAGTGTGCCAAAAATCCTATGTTTGGCACGCTAAATATCCCTACTGGCGGTGGAACTCCTCCGGATTCGGAAAAATTCTAGTACGCATGCCGAAATGACTATATAACAGTTTTAATCCAAGATGGCCAAGGAATCTCCTCATCCCGGAATCTCAGTCATAAAACAAACAAACCAATTAACAAATATTATGCAAAACACTATTTGTAAAATTCATTTTTATAATACGAGGCATACTCGAGTGAAAACTTTGAAAGTGGCCTAAAACGTACACCAGACAGATACCTTGTCTTACAAGTTGGTAGAAATATTATTTTTGAGATCTGGTAAGGCTTGTTGATGACATATCATAAGATCAATTCAAAATGTTGTCACAAAGATAGTTTAAAGATGGCAACTCCGTTAGAGCGCGCAAGGGGGGAACCACATCCTGTTATTCGTTTCCTGCATAGTGAAAGGGTGAAACCTATTAATATTCATTGTAAAATGATGCTACAATATGGAAATTTATGCTTGAAACCAAGAGAATAAGCAAAGAATGGCGTTACTCCTCTCCGAAGCTGAAAAAGTTTTGGATACAGCTCTTGGTATGAAAAATTATGCTGGCCCTTTTTTGGGATACAGAAGAGATAATTTTGGAAGAATATATATCTAATGGGATTACTGTTGCTAGTGCCACATACTCGGAACTCCTGAAGAACCGTTTCAAGCCTGCCATCAGAACCAAAAGGTGAGAACCACGATAACGCGCGGTCATATACTGCGCGTAAACTGCAGCGAACATCCAAGAATTAAAGTTTGAGTGTCCACCACGTTCTCTTTTTTCCCCTGACCTCGCCCTCGTGTCTTTAATCCACTTAAAGAGGCACTAGTAATGGTAACATAATTCTGACAATGCTTGAGCGGCTGTGCACATCTCCAAAGGTATTTTGTCTTCTAAAGTGGTGAAGGAAGTGCATAGAACCTAATGCAGGCTACGTCGAAAATGGCATACTTATTTTTGGCATTTCTTTAGTAAGTGTTTTTAAAAACGCTTTTAAGGTTTTCATTTAACTGCGCCTCATAAAATTGTCGGGGCACCTATACTGCAGTGCAATATTGTAACGAAACTAGTTAATTTTTTTAAATTCTTATTTATATTCATTAAACTATGATTATTTATTTACATTATTTACTTAAATATTAATTTCACAGTAGATTAATAATAAACGTTTATATTTCTATTCTAGATTAATAAACGTTTATATTTCTATTTTTGTGTAGCAGTTACTTGACAAGACAAGATTCTTAAAAAACCTAAAGCTAAAGAAATTTAACTTGCTGTTTTTATAGAAAGAAGATATCTAGAAAGTTCTATGTTAACAAGTAATAAAATTAGTCATCATAACGATGTAATAAATCGCAATGCCATGACTCATCGCTGACCTTGCATTTATTTAGATAGATATGGTTACAGTAATGAGTCATTCGTGATTGCGTCATTTATTTCAGTTCTAAGAAACTTTCTACAGTATTCCTCAATGTTTTAGATTGTTCTACAAAATTATTGTTATTTCTAATTTTGTTATAATATCATCAATGAACTATTGCTATTTTTATGTCTTCATCTCATGTAGAAACATAAATTTAGCAATGATGCTTGCCAAATTTGAGAATTAATACAGTTTCATAAAATTGTGAAGCGCTTAATTTCTACAGTGGAATATTTCCTTTACTAACTGCGTTAATAATTAGTTAAATTATAAAAACATTTAGAAGCAGTTAAATGTAGGTGACGTTTTCTTGCTAACAAATGCAAAATGTTACAAAACTGAAAATTCTTTATCAGCCTAAAAATGACAACCTACCTGAGATTTGCGGATAATTAAACTTAGAATTATAGTTGAGAATTAATTCATTCTACAAATGTATGTAAACTTATGTTGCGGGAAACTAGCAATGTTAACCTTAAATATTTTCGATCTACTAATCGTTAATGTTCTAATAATTGAAATGTATTACAAATATAGTGGCAATAAAAGGATTAAAAACTATGAGACCCCATTGCTTTTTGCTTAGGCTATCTCACAATAAATCGATTTTGTTGAACCGATCATAAGTTCACGATTGATTTGCAATATGTAGAGTTATGTAGAGTACTATTAACTCAAGTTAAATTTTAAAAAGAAAATTGCGTGTTTCTCATGAAAAATTTACGTAACTGAAATTATAGCGTGGAATATATGTAGCTATGTTTAAATTAGTTTGCTATTTGCATGCTACTATGATTCTCTTTCGTGACTTACTTGACCATCCATAAATAATATGCTTATGTATTTGTTTTCTAATAAATACCGCGCTAATCACTAATTTATTCTTATTCTCATCAGGATTACCGTGTCCCTCTGTACGTTTAAAATCTACATTTTTAATCTGACTTATTTAAAATATTTTCATGTAGGTATTTCTTAATTTAATTAGCTTTAAATAGACTATTTAAATAAATTAAAAAATCTACAGTACTTATCTAAGTAATTATAAAGTGGGTTAAATTAGCAGAACCTAATTTTATTTAAAACTTTAAGTTAAAATGTACAGTTTAAAGAAGTTTCACAAAAAATTTATTAACTAATTTCACTTGGCTTAATCGTATCTATTTTTACATCACCCCGATGCGATGATATATCCTCCCTACGATATTTCTAATAACAGGTTGAAAATAATTTATAGGCTACCTTCATTCTGATTGGTTTTTTAAGGTACAAAAACAAGAACCCGGAAATTCTTTGTTACGTTCCGTAATTTTATTTCGTTATAACTGGTTTTAAAATTGTTCTTTTCTTATATAAACTATTATTTATAGTTATTATATCGTAGACCCTAAATACCTATAAATTAAAAGATGCAGTGCCTGTATTTTCTAAAAAAGATAATAGTAGTAAAAATATTTTTTGCACTAAAAATAAATGTATTTCCGACGAGCTTGGCGGCAATTGTATGAGTTATAACATCATAATTCAACAAAAGAAAGGAACTGTTGACAGGCTTGGTAGGTGGTTGTCCGGACAGGCCCGTCGGGACGCTACGGACGCCATGGATGTCGCCAAATGTACAACGGTAACACATAAAAGCTCCGAGTTTAAATATGCCTTTCGTTTTATAAAAAAAAACTTATTTAGCTTATCTTGAAGAATTTAATTTTTAAAGAAGGAATAATAGCCTCTAAAAATAGTTTAAAAGGTAAAATATTTTAGTTCATAAATTGAATGCGCGCAACAGGAAGCGTTTACATGTAAATGCATCTCTAAAGAAGTTTCAAGTTAGAAACATTTGGCGGGGATGCGAATATAACGACACCACGCAGATATTCATTGTACTGCTGAAAGCCCTTCCGTTTAGATACTTGACGTAAGGTGGCGCTTAATGGAGGGTTGCCTTTATATTAGTAGTGAAATGCCTCGCCAGAGGTATTTCTGTCGTATACTCATTGAAAGGAAAATTTATTATACTAGCAATTCTAACTTTGCACAAATATTTACTACATTTACAAATTTTAGTTTAGAAATTCGATTTTAATTATTTATTCTACAGCTTTATTTTTGTTACAGGTAACGATTGCCTTATAAATACATTATCTTTCTTTGGATTACGCTTAAGGACAATTGATATGAAAGTAATGGTAAGTTCAATACAGATGTTCTACACAATTGTTTTTCTCTGTAAAACTTGACTTTATTAAAATGAGTTTTACAGTGAGATAACAAGATTTTGAGATTGTGTTTGAAGTTGTTTTAGTGTGTAAATTACTTGGGAATTCGTTTATCTAATATAAATTCGTAAAGAATAGGAATTTTAAAATTATATAATTTGCATAAAACATGTATGAATATGTAAATTAGGAGGTTGAAATGCCAAAAATTGTATTATTAAGAAGGTACATCACCAAAGAAACAAAAGTACAGTAAACAGTAAATTCCTAGTCATCATATTGGTATGAATAAAAAATTATTAAGTACCAGAAGTATTGTTTTTAAAAATTTACCATAAATTAAAATATGAAAGTATGTAACAAAATTTACATAAAATATTTCATGGAAGCAACAAACATTACATTGAAATATTTCACAACCAAGTTGGTTTCAAAGATAGATTTTTATTAGTTTCCCTGTTTCAAAATGAAACTTTGGTAAACAAAATGCATGTAATGATGCATAACAGATTTAATGAAAGTATAGGAATATTTTTCTTTTAGTAGGTATCTAATGGGTGAAACCGCTAAGTAATTAAGAATCCCTTCAAGGGTGGCAGGCGCGAAAGCTTTTGGCAATTAGACGTCTCGGTTCGTAGTTTGATGGGAGCATTAGAAGTATATCTGTTACTATAAATTACTGTGCGAGTTAATGTCTACATTACACTTACGGCAGTGCCAATTCTTTGTTATTTATGTTTGATTGATAATGTTTCGTTGTTAATATGTCTATTTAATTATTCATTTCATAATTTTTAATTGAGGCTATAATTGAAGTAGGTATTCATGAATAATGATTGCATTAATAATGAAACAATGGCAGACGTTATTTTAAATAAATTTCAAATAAGTAATTCTAGATATCGTAACTGTCAATTTTAAGAATTATTTTACATTAATTAGATATAACATTTGAATTCATCGTAATTCAGTAAACCAGAATGTTATCTATTGTAAATAATTTAAAAGTATAAGCAGTGCATGTAAACAATTTAGTTTTTCTTATTTTTCGATATTAAAAACAAAATTTCACCAACAGCGGTTTTCCTCCTGTAAATCAGAATATGACAGCCTCTAACATTTGACATTTAAAAATTTCGACGAGCAGTTACAAATATATATATTTGCAAAAATATAAAAGCTCCTCACAATTAATAGACTTTGAATAGGACTTTGACTTATGATTGCGATTACGTAAGAAGCTTGAAAGAATGAGTTTTTATGCTTATTAAGAGGTACCTAATCTAAAATAAGATCGGAAGTAGGCAGTCATCAATTAACATCATCAACGATATAATTATAAAATGACAAAATACTTACATTTAATTTACATTATTTATCAATTTTGAACGAATAAAAAGTAGAATAATTTTTAATATGTGATGAGGACCTTTTTGGTTGAATGTCATCATTTGATTACAACTATTTTCTCTCAGACTTTAGGTTGGACTAGGGAAAAGATTCTTCTGCACAAAAGTGTTCTTGAAAGAAACGCATAAAATTTGACCAATCGTATTTTTACCTTTTCCCCTTAAAATCGTTGGATGATAATTTGAACAAAATCTAACTAAAAATACCTAGAAGGCGAAGGAAAGACAAGAGATAAGGGTACTCCTAATGCAATTAAATATTGCGGTGTTTGCTTTATGCACATTTCGTCTCTTAGAATTAAATTTAGTATTGCATTTACAACTGTCTCACGTGACTTTAAATTTTTCACTCAACAAGTATAGATCCATCTAGCGCTCACGTCGTAGCATTTTAATTTTTCTTTTATATTTAGTGCTACGCGGGGATGTATGAAAGTTATACAGCGTGTGTATAAAGTAAGGAATAAAATTAATATATGTTTTATCATCGCTGTTTGGAAGAAAAGCTCAAGCACGTCGATTTTAGTATTTTCCTAGGAATTTTATGGACATTAATTTTATATTTTTTAACTGCTGTGGGACTTATGACGACATCGACTTTTTTTAATGGAACGCCCTTATTTTTTAGCAAGAAATAAAAAGTAGATGTTTTTCTGAGTTCAGCGATACCCTACATGTGGTATCTAAAGTTTGTAGTTTTAGAGATATGGAGGATTTGACGAAAATAATTAAACTTGAAATTCTCACAAACG
>JAHWXV010301872.1:0-13754 GCA_024586415.1 Phrixothrix hirtus | reverse complement strand
TTCCTTGGTTTGCAAAATATCACCTTCTTAGATTTGGGCGGCTTGGAAATTAAGGATATATCCGAAGGAGCTTTTGATGGTTTAACTAATTTGACTAAACTTATATTGAGTGACAACTGGATCTGGAACATTGATCCCAATGCGTTTTTTGCGCTCACGAACCTGCGGTATCTGAATTTAAGGAACAATAGCATAGTAATTGTTCCAAACTTATTCAACGGTTTGACAAACGTAGTTGATCTCAATTTGTATGGAAATAATTGCACCACGCAGTTAATGTTAGATTCATTTAAAGGATTGGACAGTTTAGATCATCTTGACTTGTCAAATTCGAATATAAAATTCATGGACTCAGGAGCTTTTAATGGTTTAGGTAAGATGATGTACCTCAATCTAAGTTACAACAATATCGAAAGTCTTTGCGAAGAGCAATTTTTGGGTATGCCCAGTTTGATAACGCTAGATTTAAGCTGCAACAGCATCAGCACGGTCAAAAGTCATGCCTTTGATCAACTATCAAATGTGGTAAACTTTGACATTAGGGAAAATAGCATTAGCGATTTACCCAACAATTCTTTCAGTGGTTTGAAAAGCGTCGTAAATCTAGACTTGGGTTTTCAGGATATTCAGACGGTCGGCTCTGGAGCTTTCAAAGGTCTTAATCTTTTAGAAGATTTATCATTGAACGACAATCACGTCAATGACCTTGATAACAAAACCTTCTCTGATCTAATCAATTTACATTACTTAGACTTGAGTCACAATAATCTCAGTGCAATACATCCAGGAACATTTGACGGCCTCGAACTTTTAGCCACTGTAAATTTGGAAGGTAACGGCTTGTCAATTAAGCAACAGAAAAGCTTGCTCGATCTCACCACAACTGGAAGAAAAAAGAAAAACCCACCCTTGAAGCTAGGAGCACCGGCAGGGGCACCGGCAGCAGGACCGCTAACGGCATCACTTGTGACTTATGACAACGTTACCGGTTTGGACTTCTCTGGCTTACAAACAAAATTACAAAATGTAAGTCTAGACATGGATATGTTGATTGATCGACTTAGTAAAACGGTTGTTCTTCCCGGAAATGCTTCTCTTCGTTTCCAGGATTCACTTAAGAATATGTCGGATAGATTACATAATAGTTTCGATGCAATTAATGCAAAGATTTATGCCAAGCAGCTTAATGTATCGAATAAAATCGCACAAACATCTACTGGCGGTTCTGCTGCTGGTTTTGTGAATCTTTTTGAGGTTATGTTCATAATGCTGTGCGTCATCGTTGGATTGGCCCAATCCGTGAGAATATATAAGAAAATTGTTCGGAATAGAAACGCGAGAAGAGAAGAGGAAGCTCAATATAAATTAATCGATGGAACTAGCCCTCGTACAAATTATGTTTAAGCGAATTATATAATTTAGCTTTTACTAACGATTTTTGCTAATTTTTTATATTATTTAGCGTATTAGATTTAGTAAGTTACTAATGCAATTTGTAAAATATTTACTCACCACATAAACGATTTTTAATAGTGTACATTTATTTTTTATTTTCCCTCGTATCTATATTTTTAACAGCGATAATTATATATTGCAGAGAATTAAAAAAAAATCTTTGCAAAATAAAAATAATTAAGTCCCAGAACTGAGAATCAACAGAATTGATAAGATGTAAGAAATGTTAAAGGTCACTGTTAATTTTAAATAGAAACATTGACATTAGTAATCTGAAACTAAAAACTTAAGATCATAATTTAGAATCAAGTACTACCATTCTTTCTAATTGTGGTGCTGTTGAAGTAAGCCGTATTTGTAAGGTAAGTAATTATTTTATTTTTTTGGGTATGTTGGGTAACAATTTACTTATCTTTGATTATCGACCCCGCATTAAAATAACATAGCTACATAACGCCTTTCGGTGTCATTATCTTAAGGACAAAATTCATTTGCCCAGTCTTCGTTGACAGTTGACCGTGAATTATGATAAAATTCCATTTTCTCGTTTATCGTCAATATTTATTTCATCGGTTGGGTGGTAACGTCTTCACAAAATCTGAAAACTACACCAATTATCACTCCCAAGATCATTTTATTCTGAGTTATTTTTTATAGAAAACGCCATGCAATTTACGCCTCAATTTTTATTTAATGTCAAAGCAAGTTGCGCTGTAAATTTAGTCTTTCACAATCGCAACATTTTAAAAACAATGTTACATAATTACATTATAGCTAAATTTTCTACTTTCGAATAAGAAAACTGACAAAGACCTTTGTCATATCAAACTTTTCTAGGATTTTATTGTTATTAAGAAGTCTGACGCTATCAGTGTTAGTTTCGTACGACAGCCATATTAAATGATAACGAAAAACAATGTTATCGTTACATTTCTGAAATAACAAATTTTGAATAAATGCTACAAAGCAAACTCTATGTATTACAATTCTTTCGCCAATTTACAAAGGCTTTTGCAGCACACATAGTTTGATGTTTTCTTTCCATTTACGCAGATCTAATCTTTATTTTTGCACAGAACCTTATTTGATAACATCAGTTTTCGTAACATATTTTTTCTAGAATCTACTTATAAATATAGGAGCTATAATCAGAGCGATCGCCTTCTAATACGTGCTAAAAGTTTCTTGTCAAAGTATGTCCTGGGCTACGCGGCAGCTACTTTGCGCCTACAATGCAACCAAGCTTACAAAACCCTGACGGGGTCTAATAACAGTGGAGCTGCACTTGCACAAAGTACATTCAAATACAAATGTTTGTTGGCGGTGAATTCAAATTTGCAAACAAATACAAAATTAATTTGAATAGCAGTATGTTGATTATATATTTTCAGTATCTGTTTGATTTAAAAATAGAGTTTAATAAAGACAAATAATTCTTGCAAATGTCTGAAGTAGTTTTAAGTTATCGAGATTGATTAAAAATTAAGCAAACAATTTAATATTTTCACAGACTGTACATTTTATGTACGACTGAATATTGAACTTAGTTCACATATTTGTCGCGTCTTTTGTAAGCTTGGACGCGCTGTATGTATTATTGCATTAAAGGGTCAAATCTGTTTCGTAAAATGCTTAAACTTTATTTTCGAGTTACGCTGTTTTAAACATTAAATATTGATAACAAAGGCTACCGAAAATGAAACGAAACCTTAATTTTAATCCCAATTTTTAATTAACAATTAGTCTGATGTAACAAAGTTATCTAACTTCGCATCACCTTCATATTCTCTAAGTTTAGCTTCGTATTTTTGACATATTAAATAACGTCATAACAAGTTTTAAACGAAATATTTAACAAAGATCATACCAAATATTTTTCTAGAATTTCATTAGGATTGTGAAAGCTTTCCTCACTATGAATCACATGGTTTCGTTGAAATAAGAAAACATTTCAATATGTTTTGTTTTTAAGAATAATTTGTCACACTATTTTTTTTAATTTAAATTTATATCCACAAAAAGATAACTGATCCATCGAAAGATTTGGGATGTACGATTAATTGTATTTAAAAGACTTGTTTAGAATTCTTCATCAAAGTGGAACTATTATTGCTAATTTTAAGTAATAATAGTTTGGTAACTACGAGGGTTATCTCTAAATTAAAGTCCGCTGGGAAATTTCTCTCCTTGAGGCTGGCAATGTCACTCTAATAGTGTACACACTGCGCTGTAGCCTGTCAGTTTTCACACTGTAGTACGTTTGTTTACGTGAGTTATTACGTTTTAGAATGAATCAAAAAATCGATGTTGCCGCCGATTGTGAAACGTGGAGTGATACTTTTTTTGAACCATCAAAACGTTAAGCCAGCTGAAATTCATAGGCGGTCGGTTGCGGTGTATGGCGATAATGTAATCAATGAAAGAAATGTGCGAAAATGGTGAGAAAGGTTTAAAAATAACAAAATTAATATGCACAATGAAGAACGTTCGGAAAGACTCGATAATCAACGCGGACCTGTTGAAACGTGTCGATGATGAAATCAAAAACGATCGTTGCATAACAATTTCCAACCTGGCTCTTCATTTTCCTGACGTTTCAAGAGCTGTTATTAGTCGTATTGGGCATAACCATTTAAGCTTCAGAAAGGTTTGTGTACGTTGGGTGGCATACGTATTAACGCAACGTCATAAAACAAATCCGAATGGGATCTGCTTTGGAATTTCTGTTGCGCTACTCAGAAAATGGCGATGAGTTCCTTAGTTCAATTGTAACCGGCGATGAAACATGAATTTCGTATTACATGCTAAAGAAAAAACGGCAGTCAAGTGAATGACGTCGTCCTCAGTCACGAACGAAACCAACAAAGGTCAAGCCACCGCCATTTGAACGCAAAGTGATGGCCGCGGTCTTTTGGGATCGGTTTGGCATACTGTTGATTAACTTTATGTCTACTGCGAAACTTTTCGTAAGTTACGACACGCCATTCAAAATGGGCGACGTGGACAGCTGACCGACGGCGTCGTACTGCTGCACGATAATGCACGTCCACACGTTACAGGTGCGGCACGTGATTTACTGAGAAGATTTGGATGGGAAATTTTCGATCATCCACCATATAGCTCGGCCTTAGCTCATTCTGATCATCATGTGTTTGAGAAATTGAAAGAATTTTTAGGTGGTAAATAATTCGCGAGTGACAATAAACTTAAACATGTTGTCAATCAGTGGCTAAACGAACTGGTGGCAGAAACACTGAAACTGGTGAATCGCTATGATAAATATCTTAATTTATGTGGCGATTATGTGGTGCACTAATAGTATGAATGTATTTTAAGAGAAATACAAAAATATTTATAAAGTTTTCATAATAAATTTTTTACAACCGCACTGTATTTAATTTAGAGATAACCCTCATATATAAAAGCAAAGCTGATGCTTTAAACTTAACTAATAAATAACATCCTGCAGCATCAACTTTGCTTCTATATATTTATCAACATATTATTACCTAAAATCTGCAATAATAATTCCACTTTGGAGAAGATTTCTGCACAAGCTTTTATACAGGGTGAGTTTAAAATCCACTGACAAACTGTTGCATTTTAACGTCATATGCAAACAAATTTAAATCGTGGGGTCTATTACTCCACATAAAATTAATTTAGCTTGTTCTAAACTAACAACAGCCAAAGAACTATGAAATCTTATTCTTTCGTAGGCCTGAAAGCAAAAAGATAAGGAAATGGTCTGCAGATTTTAGCAGTAACATTAAAACAATTAAATAGCTCGTTTAATAAACAAAATGACAAAGTTTCAACAAAAATAATTAATAAATTGCTATACACATTTCAGTAATGTTAATCTATTTAAATTATTTCCTAGAATTAAATAATCTTGACAAAATTTCAAATCATAAAAATATAACCTGCTTTTTATAATAATATTACATGACCATTTAAGCTTTTTGTAAAAAAGCCTAACCTTATTTATGACTGCGAAATAAAATCAAAACAGCTGGCACATACGGCCTTAATCCGTTTCAAAAATATTTGTAAAATGAACCTAAACGGGCCTTGCTGAAAATAAAATTATATCGAAAAAATCTGGTGTAAGACAACACACAACTTTCTCTTACGCACATAAATATGGAAATAGTATCCACAAATGATTATTTACGTTTATTTTCAAAACGATAATTGTAATGGACACACTTCAAAGTTACGTGCTACGCAAAACCCTGCTTAACTACAGAGATTGTCCCTGATAACTCGCTTCTACGCATTGTTTCAGGAAAATCTATCAGTTCACGGAAAATGATGTCAAAGACATAAGAACCGTAGCAAGTTTCAAAAAAATTGTTAAACGCGTTTTCGAGGAAATCGCAGAAAACTTCAAACTTACAAGAATAAAGTGGCACTTCCGGTAATTAAATTTTATTTAAATTCTAGGGATCCCATGCGCAGAATACAAAAAACATAAATATAGAATTTTTAAAAAATCGTTTGAGCCAATTTCGAGAAAATCTCGTAAAACCAAAAAATAATAAGAGTAAAGTGACACTTCCGCTTAGATTGTTACTAAATTCTTGGAAATTCATCCGCAGAAGATAAAAAAATTCAATATCGAATTTAAAAGAAATTGTTAGAGCTGATTTCGAGAAAATCTCGAAAAACCAAAAAATGAAATAGTAAAGTCGCACTTAACTAAATTCTTGACATCTCATGCGCAGAAGATAAAAAACTTAAATGTAAAATTAAAAAAAAATAGTTGAAGCCGATTTCGAGACAATCTCGAAAAACCAAAAAATGATAAGAGTAAAGTGGCACTTCCGGTCATTAGATTTTAACTAAACTCTTGACAACTCATGCGCGGAAGATAAAAACTTCAACATAAAGCTTTAAATAAATTGTTGGAGCCGATTTCAAGAAGATCTCGAAAAACCAAGAAACGATAAAAGTAAAGTGGCAATTTCGGTCCTTATATTTTAACTAAATTCCTGATAACTCTAGCGCAGAAGATAAAAACCTCAATAAAATATTAAAAAAATTGTTGAAGACGATTTCAAAAAAATTTCGGAAAAAAGTGACAAAGTAAAGTGGCACTTTCGGTCATAAGATTTTAACTAAATTCTTGACAACTCATACGCAGAAGATAAAAACTTCAATATAAAGCTTTAAAGAAATTGTTGGAGCCGATTTCAAGAAGATCTCGAAAAACCACAAAATGATAAGAGTAAAGTGGCAATTTCGGTCATTATACTTTAACTAAATTCTTGACAACTCATGCGCAGAAGATAAAAATCTCAATATAAAGCTTTAAAGCAATTGTTGGAGCCGATTTCAAGAAGATCTCGAAAAATCAAGAAATGATGCGGGTAAAGTGGCAATTTCGATCATTATATTTTAACTAAATTCTTGACATCTCATGCGCAGAAGATAAAAAACTTAGATGTAAAATTTTAAAAAAATCGTTGAAGCGGATTTCGAGAAAATCTCGAAAAACCAAAAAATAATAAGAGTAAAGTGGTACTTCCGGTCATTAGATTTTAATTAAACTCTTGACAACTCATGCGCAGAAGATAAAAACTTCAACATAAAGCTTTAAAGAAATTGTTGGAGCCGATTTCAAGAAGATCTCGAAAAACCAAGAAATGATAAAAGTAAAGTGGCAATTTGGGTCATTATATTTTCACTAAATTCTTGACAACTCATGCGCAGAAGATAAAAACCTCAATAAAATATTAAAAAAATTATTGAAGCCGATTTCAAGAAAATCTCAGAAAAAAGCGACAAAGTAAAGTGGCACTTTCGGTTATAAGATTTTAACTAAATTCTTGACATCTCATGTACAGAATATAAGAAACCTAAATATAAAATTTAAAAAATCGTTAAAGCCGATTTCTAGAAAATCTCAAAAAAATGACAAGAATAAAGTGGCACTTTCGGTCATTAAACTTTAACTAAATTCTTGACGTCTCATGCGCGGAAGATAAATAACTTAAATATAAAATTTAAAAAAAATCGTTAAAGCTGATTTCTAGAAAATCTCGAAAAACCAAAAACGGTTAAGAGTAAAGTGGCACTTCCGGTCATTAGATTTTAACTGAATTCTTGACATCTCATGAGCATAAGATAAAAACTTGAATATAAAATTTTAAAAAATCTTTAGAGTCCATTTTGACAAAATCACGAAAAACCAAAAAATGACAAAAGTAAAGTGACACTCCCGGTCAATAGATTTTGACTAAATCCTTGACATCTTATGTGCAGAATATAAGAAACAAATATAAAATTTAAAAAATCGTTAAAGCCAATTTCTAGAAAATTTCAAAAAAAATGATAAGAATAAAGTGGCACGTTCGGTCATCAAATTTTAACTAAATACTTCACATCTCATGCGCGGAAGATAAATAACTTAAATATAAAATTTAGACAAAATCGTTACAGCTGATTTCTAGTAAATCTCGAAAAACCAAAAAGGGATAAGAGAAGTAAAGTGGTACTTCCGGTCATTAGATTTTAACTAAATTCTTGAAAATTTAGGCGCAGAAGATAAAAAACTTAAATTTAAAATTTAAAAATAATCGTTAGAGCTGATTTCGAGAAAATCTCGGAAAATCAAAAAATGATAAAGGTAAAGTGGCACTTCACGTAATTAGATTTTAACTAAATTCTTGACATCTCATGCACAGAAAATAAAAACTTAAATACAAAGCTTTAAAAAAATCGTTGGATATGATTTCAAGAAGATCTCGAAAAACCAAAGAAAGCTAAGGGTAAAGTGGCACTTCGGGCCATTAGATTTAACTAAATTCTTGAAATCTCATGCGCAGAAGATAAAAAACTTATATACAAAATTTTTAAAAAAATTGTTAAAGCCGACTTCGAGAAAATCCCAAAATAAATGACAAGAGTAAAGTGGCACTTTCGGACATTAGATTTTAACTAAATTCTTGACATCTCATGCCCAGTAGATAAATAACTTAAATATAAAAATTAAAAATATTGTTACATTTGATTTCTATAAAATCTCGAAAAACCAAAAAAGGATGAGAGGAAAGTGGTACTTTCGGTCATTAGATTTTACTAAATTCTTGACATCTCATGCACAGTAGATAAATAACTTGAATATAAAATTTTAAAAAAATCGTTACAGTTGATTTCTATAAAATCTCGAAGATCCAAGAAGCATAAGAGTAAAGTGGCACTTTCGGTCATTAGATTTTAACTAAATTCTTTACATCTCGTGCGCAGAAAATAAAAACTTAAATATAAAACGTTACAAAAATCGTTAGAGCCAATTTCGAGAAAATCTCCAAAAACTAAAAAATCATAAGAGTAAAGTGCCACTTCTGCTTATTAGATTTTAACTAAATTGTTGAAAATTCAGGCGCAGAAGATAAAAACTTAAATATAAAATTTTTAAAAAATTGTTAAAGCCGACTTCGAGAAAAGCCCAAAAAAATGACAAGAGTAAAGTGGCACTTTCGGTCATTAGATTTTACTAAATTCTTGACATCTCATGCACAGTAGATAAATAACAAATAAAAAATTTTAAAAAAATCATTACAGTTGATTTCTATAAAATCTCGAAGATCCAACCAAGAAAGGATAAGAGTAAAGTGGCACTTTCGGTCATTAAATTTTAACTAAATTCTTTACATCTCATGCGCAGAAAATAAAAACTTAAATATAAAACGTTACAAAAATCGTTGGAGCCAATTTCGAGAAAATCTCCAAAAACTAAAAAATGATAAGAGTAAAGTGGCACTTCCGGTCATTAGATTTTAACTAAATTCTTGAAAATTCAGGCGCAGAAGATAAAACACTTAAATATAAAGTTTTTAAAAAATTGTTAAAGCTGACTTCGAGAAAAGTCCAAAAAAATGACAAGAATAAAGTGGCACTTGCGGTCATTATATTTTAACTAAATTCTTGAAAATTCAGGCGTAGAAAATAAAAATCTTGAATATAGAATTTAAAAAAAATCGTTTGAGCCCATTTCGAAAAGCCTCGAAAAGCCAAAAAATGACAAAAGTTAAGTGGCACTTCCGGTCATTAGTCTTTGACTATATTCTTAACATCTCATGCGCAGAAGATGAAAATTTAAATATAGAATTTAAATTAAATCGTTGGAGCCGATTTCGAGAAAATCTCGAAAAACCAAAAAATGACAAAGGTAAAGCGGCACTTCCGGTCATTAGATTTTGACTATATTCTTGACATCTCATACACAGAAAATAAAAACTTAAATATAAAGCTTTAAAAAAATCGTTGGAGCCGATTTCGAGGAAATCCCGAAAAACTAAAGAATGATAAGAGTAAAGTGTCACTTCCGGCCATTAGATTTAACTAAATTCTTTAAATCTCATGCACAGAAGAAAAAAACTAAGAAAAATTGTTAAAGCCGACTTCTAGAAAATCCCAAAAGAAATGACAAGGGAAAGTGGCACTTTCGGTCATTAGGTTTTAACTAAATTCTTGACAACTCATGCGCAGTAGATAAATAACTTAAATATAAAATTTTAAGAAAATTGTTACAGTTGATTTCTATAAAATCTCGAAAAACCAAGAAAGGATAAGAGTAAAGTGGCACTTTCGGTCATTAGATTTTAACTTAATGCTTGACATCCCATGCGCATTAGATAAATAACTTAAATATAAAATTTAAAAAACATCGTTACAGTTTATTTCTATAAAACCTCGAAAAACCAAAAAAGGATAAGAGTAAAGTGGCACTTTCGGTCATTAGATTTTAACTAAATTCTTTACATCTCATGCGCAGAAGATAAATAACAAATATAAAATTTTAAAAAAATCGTTGCAGCTGATTTCTAGAAAATCTCGAAAAACTAAAAATGATAAGAGTAAAGTGGCACTTCCAGTCACTAGATTTTAACTAAATTCTTGAAAATTCAGGCGCAGAAGATAAAAAACTTGAATAGAGAATTTAAAGCCCATTTCGAAAAAATGTCGAATAACCAAAAAATGACAAGGGTTAAGTTGCACTTTCAGTCATTAGACTTTAACTAAATTCTTGACATCTCATGTGCAGAAGATAAGAAATTTAACGCATTCGAATTAAATCAAAGGCCCTTGGTGAAATTCGACAAACATTTCGTATCTGCAAGGTTTATCGACACCTTTTCTATGTTATCAGCTTATAGCTACACATGTTTGAAGCACGACCCGTTTCTTTCTTTCCAATAATCTCTCTGTGCATAAATAGTTGGTTTTTATTTGTGCTCCTGTAACATCTAACCATCGAAATGTATTTCGCCGATTATCTAATTAACATTATTTGTAATTGTTGTTTGGTATTTATTAGTTTAGCGCTGGGGACTAAGTTATGCAGACGTTGTATTAAGATGCTGCCACCATATGGACGTTGACTGCTGATTACTCCTAGCCCCTAAATAAGGTCGTACATTTATGTTTTTGTACCTTTGCATTATGTCGCTCTACCTGCAGCACATGGTGAACGCCATTTACTGAATTTAATAATTACTTTCCATATATAAGCTACCATGTATTTGATATAAAACTTCGTTGAAGTTTATCAAATTATCTTCGCCACATATGAAGTCCTACTGACGTTCTCTGCGTTTCAACTTGTAACTTAGAACATAATGTAATATTTAATCACATAAATTACAATACATTAAAGTTGTACTACTCGCTGTAAAGTAACGTCATCTATCTCAATATTAATTTAGTTTGCTTTTGCTATTCATTTTAAGCATACTACAAACTTTGCTTTGCAATCTTTCACTGCCATAAAGTTGTTGTTTTTTTAAAATTAATTTAAGATTTAGTTATTTGAGTGCATATACATGCATATGCTTAGTTTATCATCGAGAACGTAAACATCGCAAATGGACCTTCAGTCAAATTGTTTTTAGGAAAAATTTGTTTAATTAGTGAATTATGACTTAGTAACGCTTTGTTTCTCATTTAACATTAATTTGCTGTTTTTCATTCACTAACGTCCAAGTAAGACGTAGTTACTATTCAGGTTCATATGTTACCGTTTGATATACGGGGTACGCCCGATTAATTATCATATTTTGCGTTAGGCTTAATCCGAAAAAGGTAAATTCAGTAACCTTTGCTTGGTGTGTGCGTCCCTTCAAGGACATAAATTTACTTTGTTGTACTAACAGTACCTAACCTTATTGTTGATTTACAATACTTTCTTATTTGTTGATTTCTCCAGTTTTGGTGGAATAAATATTATTGTTAACTATCTGTTTTGAATTATTTTCGATGAACAGCTAAGTAGAGCTTCTGCCTCCTGGACCAATGGTATAGGTTGAGAAGATTTAGGGTAAAGTAAGTACACCACACACCTTGTCGTGTTGCCTCTGCGATTGTGCGAACGACTGGCGCTTATTCTTTTTCTTTTACTCTGTAGCAAGCTGGCCTACCCTGTGCTCTCCCCGACCCCTCATCGGCATCAAACGAACTAACTGATACAACTGAATCTTGCGACATTGAGAGTAGACTCACGGTACACGTTCTACGTCGTAGCATTCTTTCAAACCAATTGTCAAAACATTTTTGCCATTCTGTTTGCGACATCTCTAAAACGTGATTTTTGAACACATCGGCAACTTCGTCTCTCGGCGAAAGCCGTTGTCCGCGCAATTTATTCTTGATTTTCGGGAACAAAAAGACGTCATTGGGTGCGAACTTAGGACTGTACGGCGGATGACCCATTAATTTGATTTTTTGAGTGCTCAAATAATCGGTTGTTAGACGAGATGCGCGAGAGCTCGATTTGTCGTGATGCAGAATAATCCTATGACGCTTGTTTGTTTTCCTTATTTTCCTGAAGACTTCCGGTATACAAATAGTGATGTACCATTCAGAAGTGACCGTTTTACGTTCCTGTTGCCACATGACTAGTTTTTCCGAAAAATTCTTTAATATATACAGTCATCGTATATGCTTATGAATATGGTCAATTTTAAAGGGTTTATAGCTAAAAAATATTAAACCTGTAGATGGCCTTATTACCCCAGTGTCTGGGGTAATGAGACCACCCCTGGTCAGATTATCCTAAAAGGAATGAAAACAACGAAATAAATAATTGAAGCAACTAATATAAAAATAAACTTATTTAAACAAGTTACATGTTATTTACCATCACAATAAAACCTCTAGGGCCATTGAGCCTGCTACATTTTTTATGTGCCCATTTTCCGCACACGGTGCACCAATACCATGTTTCTCGATCTTTCCCATAATCGTCACACACAAGACAAACTTCCTCGTCATCGAATGTTTCTGGATCCTTTACCCCTTCATCGTCAAGCTCCACTTCAGTTGATGTGTCCAATGATGAGCTGCTAAATACTTTTTTTACTTTCAAAATCTTTTTCCTTGCAACAGGGCTTTTTAATTTCTCCTTTTTTTTAAACTTTTTTCGATAAGCTCGTCCTTAAGGGGGGGTCGATGTCAAAACTTGGGAACAAGTTTTCTTTCGAACATTCCTGGTCTTCTTGACCCTCTTTGGAATGGGTATTATTTGAGCTACTGTGACTTGAGGTGACTTACAACTTTCTTTAATAACACGTGGGACACCCGCGAAAATTTCCATTTGTGAGGTTTCATCGATATTCATATTTGAAAGCCCCGCAACATTAATATTTAAGGGCTCGTTTACATTCATGTTTAAAGATCCTGTATCTTCAATTCCAGAAACATCTAGATCCAAATCTTCAACAGAAGTTGCAAACTCAGTCTCCTCAAAGATATTCGGATTTAGTGAAAAAATACCAGTACACTCAAATCCCTTTACATCTTTCTTAACTAAAGACACCCTATCATAGGCAGATTTGAAGATGGAAGCAATGTCATACTGTCCTACTCTTTCATATTGGTTGTTTCTATTTATTTCTTTTTTTAACGAACCAAACAAAACAACATCTAAGGGTTAAAGTTGATGTAAAGTGTGTGGTGGGAGGGATACCATAATAATTCCATTGGATTTGCAAAAATTATAAGCTGCTAGGGAAACATGGTTGAGTGATTGTCAAGCTCAAGTAGAATTGATTCCTCTAATGAACATTTACTAGTTTTTTGGAAATGTTCAAGCCATGTTGTGATGTTTCAGTTCTCGCTGAACGGCACTGAGTGATTTTAAGAACTTGCGTTCTACCAGGTGGTAGCTCTTAGTCGTGAGGGGTGGTTCATGTGGTGGTTAATAGTCTGGCTTCGACGATTCTGGCGTCCAGGATGACGTGAAACAGTTTTTCTTACGAGGGACGTCGTTTGCGCCGAATGACGTCGCTCGA
>JAHWXV010301716.1:0-15709 GCA_024586415.1 Phrixothrix hirtus | reverse complement strand
GATAACGAAACGTGTCATTTTAAGGTAATATACTGTAAGCACATGAAGTAGTTACGTAATTCTATAACTATCAATGTAAATAAATCAGGGTATTCGTTTCATTTATAGCTTCGCATTTAGTTATAAAAATTGTATGTTAAATTTTCAGGATCTTTATGTTTCATCACATGCTTTCGGACAATGGTGTCTTATTTTCTTTGTTACTGAAGTGTAATAATTTCCAGTTTTGTAGATTTATTAATATAATTACATTTAGTTTTAAGTTAACATCCTGTTTGTATAATAATGGGTAGATTAACTAACATCAAAAAAGGTAAGTTCTTCAGTTTTCATTATATTAAGTTGCAAGTTGAGAAAGATTAAGTAACATATTCTTTGATTCTGAATGTAATGCATGGAAGCAATGCAGTTCAAGTGCTTTGATTTTAGGTTTATAAGATTTACATCCAGTGTAGTTGAAAGTCGTACACGTAATAATAAAAGTCTGTCTTGTAACAATGAAAAATCTTTCACAATTTTAAAAATTAAAATGGTCCTAAAAATAAATCATAAAATACGAACGAATAAAATTGTAGGTAATTGTGAATTGAGATAGGTTAGTTTTACACAGATAAACAAACAACTGCAGTAATTCGACATTATTGGACATGTTACTTAATCTACGATACGTAGTAGAAATTCGATTGCGTCTGGACATAGTTCATTTGTATATACATTTTCGGGAAATCCTCAAACTGTGGACATTTTCAACTCTTTGCAAAAAGTGTTCCATTTTATGGATTTTCTTGTTAACAAATATGGTCAGGCCTCTACCGCACCGTGTTAAAGTTTTAAAACCGCCCTGTATGATCTGCGGTACTTGAATAAGGTAGAGAAAAAAGTGATTATCTGCAATTGTGGAAACGAGATAGGTAAAGATACGAACAATGCCGAGAAACGATTTGGTGAACTAGTTATTGCAATTACGCATGTGTCACAGGAATACACTTTGTTAAATTATTATTGTTGTATAAATAAATAGGTTTCTCAAAAAATCTTATTAAAGCCGGTTTTTATTTTTTTGAAAATTTGGTTAGAATTAAAGCAGATGCATTAGAATTAAATATGTCCATATAATTAGAAGTTTTATTTATATTTTTTGTTTGGTTCTGTTTTGTGGGTTCTAAATTACGATCAATAAATATGCTGGTGCTTTAATTTCCTGTGGAAGTTTGGAGCGTTATTCGTAAACATTAAGTAAAAGAACACCAGTTATCGATATGCATATGACATATTAACAATCTTCCAGTTATTTATTGTATGGCTAGTGTACGTTATTTATTTTCAAGCTGTATAATGTGGCATGATTATTTTTTAATGTGGGTTTTCAACTGATAGAATTAGGAGAACAGTTTATAAATTTCATAATGTATTATTACAAAAAGTTTGTCAATGAACATAAGTTGAATCTACTATTATTTATAATATACTTCAGTAGCTAATGAAGAAATAGTACAATCTAATACTTCATAAAATCAACCGAAAGGAATTAAAAATTCCGCTAAAAGCAACCCGAACACATGTTGTACAATTATACCATTTACGAATGTTTAGATAATTGCGAATATTAAAATTAATCGGATTTTCCTAAATTATATGTTGATTGGTTCAGAAAAGTGTATGTTGTAAAACTTATCCAATGGTACTAAATCAAGATTCCATTCGGACCTGTGATGCAATGAAAAATGTTGGATGTTCAAAGCCTCAGTACCGCTGATGAAGAACAAAGTATCGGAAGAACATTTTATCTAATTAAATGCATATTTAACTGCTGATTCTTTTCAATTATTTGCATTTTCCATATCTCCAAACCTTCTTAGTACAACGTTCTATCCATATTGCATCTTATATGTTGTAATAAAATTTCGATATAATTTGTTAAAATACGTTTGGTCTGTTTGGCACTTTACGAATGCCTTGTAAGGTTTACAACATCTTCAAGTTGGGCCAAATGCTAGTAGGCATGGTGAAATAAACATAGCTGTTGAATATAAAAGAGTACACGACTTCCACCCGAAGCATCAGGCACAAAGCGCAGGTATGCATAAAAAGTAAATGTATATCAGTGCTTAACAACAAATCGTCAATTTAATGGGAAAATTAATACTTTTATCTTCACAAAGGAAAACTACACTGGACAGAATTTTGTATACGTGGCAATCGTGTGAAGTTTAAGTCACTACGGTTTCTAATAACGTATCTTGATGAAGAACAGAAACTACATCATTTATCACGTTTTAGAAGCTAAAGGAAGGCAAATCAGTGAAAAACTGATTATAAAGCACTTAATGATGAACGAAGTTATATAAAAGTTCTACCCAGTTTAGAATTCTAATAACATTTTAAATCGCGTGACATGATTTATATTTATCTATTACTCACATAACTTACAAGCAAGTAGTTACAACTCATCTAAATATTATAAATATGTATAAGAAAACAACTATAATATCATTAGTAAATTTCATAAATATGATTAGATTGTCTAAAAAAAAGTCTTTATTATTTGCAATAAAGCATAACAGAATGTAAAATTTTATATAATCTTATAAATAAACATAAACATTATTAAAACTTAATATGCAGATAATCAAAGAAACAAAATGTATGATATGCGTAATAAAGATCAAGGCAAAAAATTAATAATCATGATAAAATGTTTATCTAGGAAACTTTGTATTCAAGGTCCGTAGGTCAAGAAGAATATAGTCAAGGTAAACATTTACAATTTAATTGCCATATTACATCTGTTGCAAAGTAGTTAGTGTTCAATAATTAATTAGGAGAATGTTTTAATTTGTTACACAATTTATTTGTACACACAAAAATGTTATACACTTTCTGATTAAAAACAGTAGACATAAAAGATCAGACATTTTAAAATTATAACAAAGTTAAACAACTTTGTTATAATTCTAAAAAGTGAACAATGGTTTACAAAATATTCAAATAAACCATTCACTAGAGTTTTTTCTGCTCGCTTATACTTTTTCTACGTTTATAATAAATTCAGAATATAACCATTCACATTCTACGTATTAAAAACATAGTAGTCCTGGTACATTATATTTCCATTTAATTTTTGTAATTATCACGAGTTAAAAAGATTGTTAATATTTTTGTGGCTTGACGCTAAAAGGGCCAATATCACTTTTTAGCCGTTTTAAGTTGTATGCAGGAATATTGGTTATTTATTGCTAACTTACTTGTGTTAAAACGGGCAATGTTTAACTTATACCGTAATAGAAATACAGCAAAATTCTTGACCAATATCGGCATATTTCTCAGAAATAATTTTATGTTAAAGGGGTTAAAGATGACATGGGACCTATTTTTTTAAATAAAAGAAATATGTAATATAAGTGATTACAGAAAAATCTTAAAAAAATCATTTAAGCTTTAAAAAATACAGCAGTTTGTAATTATTTAGGAAAATTCTAACATGAACATCTCAAAACAAAGAATTATCACATTGGCCCTTTTAGTACCTAGCCACATATTTAAATTCCTATTTTTTAAATAAAATTAAAAACCACCCCAATTATATCTTGCAAACAAGCCGTGCACCAGTAGCACTTATGTTACGGTATGAGATAAATACTACTTATGCTGATTTTTCACAAGACTCGTAAAACGAAATTATATCACTTGAGGAAGATTACAGTCAAAATAATATTAGAATTTCTTTGATATAAATAACAAATCTCTTCATATGACAAAAATATATCAATATGAAACGAAGAACCATTGCAAAATTTTAGACAGAACAACCTATGGTATACCGAATGTACGAAGGCACAGTATTTTTCATTTAACACAATTATCTATATTTTTGGATGCTACTTATTTCAACTGTAATTGTAACTTTAAATTCAAAAAACAAATAGAAAACTTAACCTGTATGATTTAGATAACCGAAGAGACATTTTATGGTAAATTATTGTGTGAAATTATTACAGAAATAACTGTCCTGCGCAATTTAGCCCATCTTTAAATTGCTCTCATTCTTAATGATAACGAAAGGTAACCTAAAGCACATGCTAATTATCCCTAATCGAGGGTCCGCAAAGGTACATCTGAAAACAACACATCTAAAAGCAACCCCTTATGAAACATTAAAAGTAACAAGATGGCACGGATGTTAAAAACTGCAATAAATATTCAACATGCCCTAAAATAACTGCCATCTCTTTACGTGGCAACTACATTTGACAAAATAAATCTATTGTCGTGTTAAAAGTTTGATAATTTTAATTGTTTAGTTCTATTAGAGAATTTAAAATCATATGTACTTTTGATACCACATATCGCACCTCTGCAAAAAGACTGTGACAAGTCCAAAAATTGATTTTTGCGTTAGTACATAGTTATAGGGTTAAAAATGGTCTCCAATTTGCTGGAATGATGACCTAACTAAAAATTAAATTTTTACGTGGTAAATTTGAAAATGTGTCACGTTAGTTGCAATAAATTATTTTAATATTTTAGCTGGAAAACAATCATAATTGAATAGCTTAAAACGTAATAATAGAAACTACTATTCCTATTTTAAGTCAACTTTAAAACAACAATAATTAGATAATGCTTAAAGAAACTCTATTTATTAGACAGTATTAGAATTTTGTTTCAAGTTAGGTTGGGCTGCTTTACATAGAACAGTAACGTTTATCTATTTATCATTTTGTTTGTTACAATTATTATGCTGGTTATTTTACTTTTTTAGGCAATATCTGAACATTTAAGTAATGACCTTGCCAATTCACAAATTGATGATGCTAGTACTATGTTAACTGAATTATAGAACATTAATTACGAATCTATGGTAAGTAAAAACATTGCATTTATATCTCTATATTTGCATAGTTACTTTTTTTTCTTTAGATGACGATGATTGAAGTTTGCCCTTCCAAACCTGATGCTAACAATTTAGGAACAGCTTTGAATAATAATTTTATAATTCTGCAGGAACGAAATGTAAATAATGGAAATTTTGGAAGTGGTAATAATATCATTATACAAAATTTTAGTAGTGATATATTGTTAGGCGACAATAACTTTAAAATAAAGGAAGGCAGGGAAGAAACGATAGGGAAAACATGAAACTAATTCTACAGCATGACAAAATAATTGAAAGTAAGAAAAGAAAAAGAAGATAACTGGGAAAAAACGTAGCAAAAGCAAGAAGAAACTAAGGAGAACCATATAAAAATGCTGCAGGTAATTGGGTAGAAAAAAAGAAAATTTCACAGAGCTGTAATGAAAAGTGTTTATTTCAATGTACTACTAACATTGGTGAAGAAGACAGAGAGGCGCTTTTTACAAGGCATTGGAAATTAAAAATTTTAGAAGAAAAATGTTATTTTTTAAAGGGACGTATGATTGAAATTGAACCTAAGACAAGTTCTAGAAATGAAAATCTAAGAAAACCAAATAATAAGTTTTTTTGAGTTCAAAGGAAATAAAATTAGGGTGTGTAAAACTTTCCTTATAAATATTCTGGGTATTTCAGATAGAAGCGTACGAACTGTGCTAAATAAAACAAAAGGAGTGCTCAAGGGAGAAAAACAAGGCCAACACATGAATCATAAAAAAGTTGACGGCCAAAAATGTATAATGATATATATATATAATTATATTAACGGTATACCAAGGGTCGAATCCCATTATTTAAGAGCCCAAACCTCACGAGAGTTTATTTGTGTAAGTAAAAGCATTGCACAATTACACATAGACTACGTCCAGCAGTGTAAATTTGATAACAAACCATTTGGAACTTATACCATGTGCTTTAGAATCTTCAATAATGATTTTAATATAGCATTTTTTACTCCCAAGAACGACCAATGTAACTTATGTGAGGAATATAAAAATAGCAATGATCAGGAAAGAGAGAATCTAGAACTAAAACATGAAAGACACTTCAAGAGAAAAGAATTATCAAGGCAAGTTAAAGAAGGAGATAAAAAGAGGCTGAAGATAAGGAATCTGTCCAAGCTTGTTTTGATTTACAGGGGGTTTTGCCATGTCCTTCAGGTGAAATTAATAAATCTACTACAAATGACGCTTATCTACGTATAATTTCACGGTTTTTGACCTAGGCAATAAGCTGGGATATTGTTACGTATGGCATGAGGACGAAGGATCCAGAGGAGTAAATGAAATTGGAACTTGTATTTATAAATTTCTAAAAGCAGTAAGTACCTCTGGATTGCCCGTGACCCTTTTGCTGACAAGTGCTCAGGGCAAAGCAAAAACAAATATATGATTTCGTTACTAATGAATGTTGTATAGCAAAAAAAATACGAACAATTATTTTTAACTTTCTCGTCGTGGGGCACACGAAAAATGAAGGGGATGTGATACACTCCTTAGTGGAAAAACAAAAAAAAAGGACTCTAAAGTCGGGACCTATTTATATTCCAGCTCAATGGGTGAGTGTAATAAAAGATTGCAAAAAAACTGGAAAGCCATTTAAGGTAGAGGAAATTGATTATGACAACTTTTTGTCCTAAAAGATTTGCAATCTAAAATTTCCATAAATTTACAATATAACAAAAGTGGAAATAAAATAGTTGGGCAAGATGTATGTTCATTTAAAGTCGTGAAAGAGAATCCATTTACTTTTTATTATAAGAACAGTTTTAGCGATGAAGGCTTTAAAACAATTGTATGTAAAAAACTTCCAACAATCGAAGGCGGACTTCAATTGACAAAACTATATTTTAAGCAAAGAACGATAGATAAAAAGAAGTTGGATGGTTTAACAGAATTATGCAAGAATATTTTAAAGAAATATCAACAATTTTATTATAACATAGTTAAAGAAAGCGAAAAGGAAGTTGTGACATGGAAAAATATAAATCTGTAACAAGACACACAAAATATAAAAACAGGAAAAAGGAGCGAAAGCAATACTGAGAAGAAGCCTACTATTAGAAAGAAAGGAAAATATAAAAAGGAAATAGCTGATAAATCTAATGTAAACTTAAGGATCATTATTAAAAAGAAAATGCACAAAAAAGGTGAACCGAATAAGAAAATGGCAAAGTACGTAAGAATTAACAACAATGGTTTTTTTTTATTATTTTTGTAATCGCAATATTATCCCTTAAGTTTGAATAAATATTATTTCTTAATCTGCATTTCAATATTTTTTTGCAGGAATATCATCATAAAACACAAACATTACCAATACTAGCAGAAATATAGTCACATCGTAATTAATAACATTAATTTTTGCAAGAAAAGCACCATAAGTGTCAATAAAATTAATAGTTTTGGTTTAAAAAAATATTTAATATATAGAAGTATAATAGAGAATTGTATAAAATAATCTGAACTAGAAAAAAGCACCAAGTTCGCCACTCATGTTCCCAGCACAAAAATAAATTTTATTATTGCTTTGGAAGCGCATTTTTCTCAAAATTTTAAATTTCAACATATGACACTCTTCTTACAAAGGTGTGATATGAGAAAAACTTCGTTTAAGTACACAAACTACGCATGAAGTTATCTGCATGCAAATTAAAATGATATGTGCCTGCTTTAACTTATAAAATACATTGCTAAATATGTTGTTTCAAAGTATTAAACATTTTCCAAAATATGTTATTATTCTCATAATTGTAGGGTGTATTCTTCTTACAATAAGGTAATCTAATTTGACGAGGTGTGAGCACTTTCAATTTTCAACCGCGTATTGATCTCAATATGCACGCTTTATAAGAAAATTGAAATATCTTTGAATAATGAAAGGTAGCGGTAATAACAGATTTTGTTGGGAAAAGAGTTTGGGTTGATTATATAAAGTCCAATTAAATATTTGATTACAATTAAATCCATCAGCCAATCAACGTGCAAGGATAAAATACTTTAATCGGTCCCATTTCGAGTATATAATTTAACTGTCTATGTAATTAAATATTTAATTGCCCTTTATACAACCGACCCTTAATGTAAAAATCTTGTCGAAAACCAGTGATTGTATTCAGCTTTTTTATAATAGAGAGGTAGTGTTAGGCATTTTGGTAGAAATTTTCAATCAAAAAGAGCCTAAATACACGTAAGTGACGACATGTATGTAAATTCTTTCTAGCTATTTAGAGGCTTTTTACGTATGTTGTTTTACGATTTACCATGCAGAAATGTATAAAATATTAATTCGCTAACATATAAAAATATACAGTCATTACCAGATTACTCTTAACCATATGTTCATCTGAATTATCGTAAAACATCTATATTTCAAAAATATAAAAATAAGACCTTTCTATTTACAAAGAAACCTCGCAAAATGTCCCTCTTTAGTGAACTGGATTCTTTGGTTACTTCTATTCTATAATGATGATTTACTTGATTCAATTTTGACTTCTTGAAGTACAATATATTAATTATACGCGTAAACGATTTGATAATTACTTTATTTAATCCACGATTCATTTGTTTGCTGTAATTCGGCAACTTTGCTTACTTTAATAAAATTTGCCAATTTCGTTCTCTTTCAGGAATTTAGACATCTAAGTTCAGACGTTCTACATTACGAGCGATAAGTTTAACAGTCTAAGAGACGTTCGCCGTTTGCACACTTTCTCAGGTCGACCTACAATTAAGTTTTCAGTTATGTACAACGGCGTGGCGCCTCAAGGGCATTTTTCTTTCGTTATTTACGTTCTTCAATTTATCTCCAGGAGTAAGAAGTTTAAGCATACTCCACCCCTTCAATTCAACACTACTGTTATCGACCTGGTTCTCAGCACTGTGTAGCACAAACCTTCATCGCTTAATACTTTTATATATTTCTATACTTATAGATGGCTCTGCCATTTTATATCATACTGCATTTGTCATGTACTTAAAAGGAAGACTTGCGTTTTCGAAATAGTGTGCTCGTACCATTTGGTGCTGATGATCTTTAACAAGAGTGAAATTGCGGTGCACGAGTGACCTAGGCTCACTATTTGAAAATTGAAGTCTTTGTCTTGTTCACGTTCCTATTATTTTGGTAAGTTATGCGATGTCAGTGGTGACTAGCTATAAAATGTTTATTTTTCAAGATTTTGTTTGTATAGATTTTTACCCGTATCGTAATTTTATTTATTTAAAATTAAAATTACGTGTACTGAATAGCAGAAACCTTCATCATTTAATATTTTTCTATATTTCTATACTTATGGATGACTCTACCATTATATATCGTAATATTTTATAAGGTTATATATATATATATATATATATATAACATATACCATTCCCCACGTACGGTAGATTATTGCTTTTATTTTCAAATTTAAAAATGTTTCAAGTTTCATTAGTAACTCTAAGCCTGATATGTTAATTACTTTTGAGTAATGTGGTTATAATGATATGCGATCGGTGTTTTTATATACAAGATGTATTACTGATGTGATTGCCCAGGCAAAACATGCACGGTCAAAATTTTTAACATCTATATATAGCTGTTTTAATTGACTTTGCTTTGTCAATTTAATGTATGACGAACCTTAAATTGGTGTAATGTTAACTTCAAGGTGAGAAATTTCTTTTAAAGCCCATTCACTGTCGCTTTTTGTTTTAATAACAAAACGTAATTCGTCATATAAATGTATCAGCTCGCTCATTTGTTACATTATCACCTGATATTTTGTGTCAAGTGAGTTTAATTCCCCAAGCGGAATTCTTTCAGAAACATTATGTCCAAACAGTTCTATGTTGAACATTAATGCTAGATTTGTGAGTTTGAATTATACCAATCACTGTAGATTTAATACTCCACGGAAATTTAGGAACATCAATTCCATTCTCTGCAATTCTATAACTTACAATTCGAGGCTTAAGGCTAGAATGGCTGAAAATGTTTTTGGGATCTTAACTGACTGGTACACCTTTGAACTGTTAAATAATCTTGTCAACATATATTACATCATCCACCTGCGGAGTGCTTCCTCGGCCGATCAATGACATCAGACAATTTTGTCTTTTTTGCTGGTGGAGGAACATCTTCATTGCTGTTGTGGTTACTTCGTATATGTGTAAATAATGCCATACTTGCTACGATTCGTGTTATTTGGTATAAATGTCTCTTCAAGTTATCTAAACGGCTAAATTGAATGTTGCAAATATTACAACTAGCATTTTCACTACGTTCAAATGTTTTCGAATAATATATTAACGCATCCTTTCTAGAAAATCCTTTTTCACACATCTTACAACTGAACATCGCGTTTTATTAAACCTTAAAGATCTAAACACTATTGAAAGAAAGTTTGATCTCGACTCCCTTTTATATTCCGCTAAGATGACTGTGCATGCGTAAAAGTAATATGATTCATACACATACATATTCATCGTGCATCTTCGGTGAGCTTCTTCAGATGTAATCTTCTGGCCTTCAAAAAGTATGCGTGCCGATTTTGTATTACTACGCCACGTATTAAAGAAGTAGTTCCCATTAAACTATTGGGGGTCGTGATTCAAAGATTAGGCGTATGAATTAACCTAGTTTGTGTAGTACTCCCGCACGTGACTCACTATTTGTTTGATGTAATGAAATATTTAATTGGAAATGGGGCGTTCCTCTACAAAGGACTGAAAATCACATAGATACATCATAAATTCTATATTTCAAACATCCTTGTTGTATTAGCGATCGTAATTCTACAAGATTCTCCCTGTCAGTTATAAATTCAAATTTCCCTCTAAATATACTAACATACTTCTCATATGAATAATCCCTAGAAATTCTTTTTTTACTTTTGGCTAATATCATTCCAAATATGACTCATGTTTCCCGCCATCAAATTAAAGAGAGTAGACAATGCGAAAAGTGGAGGGGATAAAAGTTTGATATCAAGCAGGTCATTTTCCCTATACCGGTGATTCATATTTCCCATCAATAAAGTGAAGGAAAGTGAAAATCAGTTTTGATATGACGCTCTCGTGGGGTTTGTAAAAATTTGATATCAGTTGTGTTATTTTCCCTATACCACCGGAAGGTAGAGCTCGTGCTGTCAAATCCCTATTGCTGTTATAAGGTTACTATTTTGCTTTTCCTTATGGAACATGCTAATTGCTAATTGACACTAAATTAGAATAATAAATTTTAAACCTTCTTTGAATAACTAAATCACATTAGACTAAGATATTATATAGTTAAATTGTAAGAAGAATAGGTGCATATCACTTTCAAAATATATGATACTGATAGAAAACAATGAATTAACTGCAAATGATTACTACTAAAACAATTGATTTAGTTAGGTTAATTCTTCCAACAACTCTAAGTTATGAACTATGTTCTACGCATTTCATTTAAATTATACAAGAAGCCTCAATTTTCTAAATAGAATTGGGACTATAATTTAATTGTTATATATTTTGTTAAATGCAACAATTATTACAAATATAATTTTTACGGTATGCATCGTTAGATTAAAACTATAAATTACCATAACATAGTGCAGTAGGTTTTACCTTCATCAATCTGTCTCCATGCTTCTTCCTGATCATCTCTTGCATACTTCAGTATTACATCTACTAACGAAATCATCCTCCATGAAAATTGAAATTTATCTTTCAATTTTATACAGAACTCCAATAACACTTCTGCTCCTCGACCTGTAGAATAAAACAGTATTACATAAACAACTTAATTCACTTTCACCTTTATTATAAACTATTTTGTAAAAGAATTGTAATTGTATAGAGTCGTTGAAGGATAATGATGTTGAGCAGTTAATATGCTTGAATCCAATTTACTTATAACCTTTTAAATACGTAACTCATACATGCATGTTACTTATTTTTAATATTTTCCCTGAAACCTTCAAGAAAACTAATCTTTCAAGACCCGTAAGTTGATGTAGTAACCTGACAAACGTACGACAAATGTATGCGTTACTTACATTATCTGTCAGAAAAGTGCCTTTACTTAACTGAGGGATAAAAATAATTGACGTACGGCGTCACACTTCAAATTATCCCGCCCTAAAGTAAAAAAGTTTCTGACTTGTTGCAAAAATGACGGTTTCACTGTTCTTGAGAAAACAACACCCTAACGAATACAATTAAATAATAAACATTAAAAATATCAGAAATTATTTTCGAGAAACGTGTAACTATAAGTAAAGAATTTAAGACATTAAAGTTTCCTGCCTACTAATTGTAACTATATTCATTAAGGTTATTATAAACATCATTTCACAATCTCAAATCTATGGCGCTGCAATAAAAAACAATCATTTCATTGTTCTAATTTTTTTAATTTTGCGAGCGCATAGAGATCGTATTTTAATTAAAATAAGTTATTACAATACATTTAAGTTTAAACAATAGGTAGATGTACTTTTCTTGCTTTTATTGCCACACTACCACATTATTTTTCTTTATTATTAAATAATAAAAAGTTAGTTTAAAAATTCTGAAAAAAATATATTATGGGTGGCCTTCAAATAGAAGGCGGTACTACACTAACGATTACTGTGACATTTTGAAGATCTTTGTTTAGGTTGGTTACGTTGAAAATCTGATTGCAATTTGTCAAATAGTTTATTGTTAGCAGCTTCACCAAATGTGTTTTTATTTGTTTGGCTATAGATAATATTGAGAAGCATGCCGTCATTACGTTTCTGTATATGAAAAGTTTAAAAAAATGCAGATATTCTTAAAGAATTGGAGAATGTTTTGGGTGATTCTGCTCCTTCACATACGACTATAAAAAGTTGACTAGCTGAGTTCAAACGTAGCCCCACAAGCGTCCAAGTTGAATACCGATCAGAACGCCCCAAAAGTGTCACTGAACCACTACACCGCAAAAATCCACGATATGACAGTAAAAGAGCGGAAACTAAAATTGAACGAAATTTCCAGTATGGTGGGTATTTCAAGAGAGCGCGAGTGCAATATTATAACACAAGATTTAGGCATAAAACTATCTTCAAAATGGGTACCGCATTTATTCTCTTTGGAGCAAAAACTAGCACACAAGAATGTTTGGGCTGCTTTTAAAATAATTTAGCTGAGTTTGTGCAAAGGTTTATTACCACACATGAAACATGAGTTCATTTCTATATCCCGGAAACAAAAGTGCAATCCAAGCAGAGGACTAAACCAGGTTGGTCGGCCCCAAAGAAGTCATAACAACAAAGTCTGCGGGAATGAGATGCTAAGGAAATTTTAATGGGACAAAGGGGCAAACAATAAATGGCGAATGCTAAGCTAATCTTCTGAGCATATTTAACGGAAATATTCCCGAAAAAAGGCCCAGCTTAACGCATAAATGCATCATTTTTCATCATGATAATGCCCGCTTTCACACCATTATCGCTTCAATGGCCAAAATTCACAAATTAAGATGTGGTTTACTTACCCATCGACCGTATTCACCTGACTAACTAAAAATTTTTCTAAGGGGGCAAAGATTTTCAACTGATGAGGAGATCAAAGCCACGGTAGATACCTATTTTGCTTCCGTAATGGAATTAAAGCATTGGAATTCCGCTGGAACAAATGTATTTAATGTTTAGGAAGTTATGTTGAAAAATGAAAACAGTTTTGTAACAGTAATACTTTTCTTTCTTTCTTAAGCCGCCTAATTAGCTTCTTGTCCTCGTATCTAGTATACATATATCATTAGAAATGACCTTGTAAAATAATAAAGACGACAGATGTGGAAGTGATTGAAAAGCGTTTTAAAAACCATGTTTATAAACGTTTTTTTTTAAATTTACATCTTTCCGTTGTTTTTTAAAAATTTTCACAGATTGTGTAAAAAGTGTATTAATATGAATATAAAATCGAAAATTAAACTATATATATCTTTTTTATTATTTCATGATATTGTAATTAAGCTAATAGTTTGATAATAAAAGCAAGAAAAGTGCACTTATCTATGATTTAAATATAGTTATAATATAACAACTTATTTCAAGTAAAATACGAGCTCTACGCGCTCGCAAAGTTAAAAAATTTCGAATAATACTTTTCATCATAACGCTATATTTTGAGATGGCGATGTGGTGTTTATATTAACATAAGGGTCTTGGATGGTAAATTTGCTCCATTATTCTATTAGATAAATGTATTTTTTCTCAAATGTAAGAACTACCAATTTAACCTCCAGCTCAAATGCTAACTTATAAGATATTTTCATTTATGAATTTTAATTTAGAGCAAAAAAAATTTGAAATTTAATTTTTTCATTTAATACATTAATGAAAAAAGGTACTGGATTAATTTTCAACTCAGTTGATCAACAATTTCGTTGTCTAGTATTGTTGTTATTTAACTTTGTTTAATTTTGAGGTGTTCATTAGCAATTTTGATTTAAATATTAATCATTCTATTCAAAACTATTGCAAATAATACCCAAATTATAAAGTATAGGCGTGAGAAATGACTACCAGCTAAACAAATTACCAACAGTGGATGTCAAGTTGTAAATAGAATTATCCCTTTACAAAATAAGTACAAAGAAAAAGATTACGAGAAACTAATATTGGATATATGAATTCAGTTGCATTTGTTCCTTGGACATACAGGTAAAAATATTCGAGTTGGTGTGACTTATTTTTATTGTTAATTTTTACTTTTGTATAATTTTTAGGTGAATATAAGAGGCCGTTTCAAATGAAATCCTGATTGGGCCTGTAGAGCATGCAAATATGTCACCGCTACAAAATACATTGAATGAGGTTTTAAAGTAATTATCTGGGTAGCCTCTGATCGCTTAGTTTATTAGATAAAATAATTACAGCACCAAGCTGTCATCATTGTTTGCAATGTCGTCGCTAAATAATTACACCAGCGAATAAATGCGCTCAGTTATAAGATTTATAACTGCTAAGGGTATAAAACCATCTGAAATTAACAAAAAAATCATAAATGTGTATGGATGGAGATAGTTGTATCGCTCGTTTTTGAATGGGTCAATAAATTTTAAAATGGAACTGAGAGTGTAAGAGACGCTTAGCGCCCGAGTCTGGTGAATCGTCTAATCACTCCAGAGAACATTGCAGAGGTTCAAGAGTCTTAAATTTCATAAGGTGTGAGCAAGATGGGTTCCGAAGTAGTTGACTGTCCAACTTAAGGAACAACGCCTCCAAGTATGCGTTGCTCTACTTCAGCGAAATGAAAAAGACTGGGAAACTTTTCTGAACAGAATAGTGACCGATGATTAAAGCTGGGTATACTACTATCAATCTGAGTGCAAACAGTCAACCAAAGAATGGGGCCATGCATCGTCGCCGAAACCAAAATTTCAAAATCGCGCCGTTCGCAGGAAAAGTGATGTTGACCGTATTTTGGGACAAAAACTAGGGACAGTCCAGTGAATCATACTACCTACTGTAGTCTGTTGAAAGACGTCCTAAAACCAGTAATAAGGACGAAACGCCGTGGACTTTTGTCGAAAGGTGTTTTTCTTCAACATGATAACGCTCGTCCCCATAGTGCGAACATAACGCAACGAACAATTGAAAATCTCGGTTTTACAATGATGGAACACCCACCGTACTCACCCGATCTAGCTCCAAGTAATTACAACCTTTTTGGAACATTAAAACAGGATTTGGGTGGCCTGCATTTCCCGGATGACGAATGCGTAAAAATCGCATTGCATGAATGATTTCGCAAGCAGCCAAAACAGTTTTTCTCGGATGGAATTGACGCATTGGTC
>JAHWXV010301661.1:0-12038 GCA_024586415.1 Phrixothrix hirtus | reverse complement strand
TTAATAAGCAACGACTGTAGTTACTATTTATTCTTTGACCTGCTACAAATACAAACATGTATAACGTAGTTAAATAAATATTATTATTATTATTATTATGTACGTATTCGAGAGCACAGAAGACGGTACTTTATTCAAATTTTTTACATGTATTTTTCGGCATAGCCCCCTTTTAACTCGATGTACTTGTTCCATCGATGTTCAAGTCATTTAATGCATTCACTATAATAGGACGAATCAAACGCCTCAAAATAATCATTTGTTTCTACAATCACTTCCACATTAGATGAAAATCTCTTTCCACCTAGCCATTTCTTCAAGTTAGGAAACAAGAAAAAGTCAAATCTAGCTAAATCTGGATTGTAAGGTGCACGTCGAAGTATTTCAGATCGCAATTCAACTAATTTTGCCGTGACAATGTTCGATGTTTGAGCCGGTGCATTGTGATGATGAAGCAACACCTTCTTTCTCGCCAAATGCGGCCATGTTTCCTTTAATTTTTCAATTAGCTGGTCCAATAACGACGCGTAGTACTCACCTGTGATAACACCACGAACATTCCAAAATACGGTGGCCATAACCTTGTTAGCTGATGGAACCGCTTTTGCTTTCTTCGATGCACCGCAATCGGCTTCTACGCATTGTTTGGATTCAATTTTTGTTTCGGGGGTATAGTGGTGAATCCACGTTTCGTCAACGGTAAAAAATCGACGCATATTCGACGAGATTATGCTTAAAAAGAGTCAAACGGTAATCAGAAGTTGTTACGCGCATTTGTTTCTGATCCTCAGTTAGCAGACGCGACACCCATCTTGCTGACAGCTTTCTCATACCCAAGTGTTTATGCAAGATAAGACCAGTACGTTCCTTAGCTATACCTATAGTATCTGCTATGACATGCAACTTTAATCAACGATCATTTAAAACAAGATCATGAACTTTGGTGATCATTTTGCCAGTGGTAGCCTCTTTCGGACGTTATGATCTTTTTGCATCTTTGGTACTCGTACGGTCACGTTTAAATTCATTCACCCAGAAAAAATTGTCTTAAATGATGGCCCAGATTTACCGCGAACATTATGTAACTCTTCTTTAATTTTTTTGGGTTTTTTCCCGACAATATGGAAGTGTTTAATCACAGTGCGAAATTCTCTTTTTTCTATATTCACAAAACAACTTAACACGTTTACTTTAAACATCCGTAGGAGACAAAGGGCGCAACGTATTTCGCTGAAACTTTGACTGCTGTCTTATAAGATATGATAGATTTGATAAATGACACGCATGCATAGGTTATGGCGCCATCCATGTTAGTTACCTCACTAATTTGACCGCCCTCATAATATCAAGGTATTGTGTTGTAAGTCTATTATGAACATATTAGTACTTTATTTTCTTTATTCTAAGCCGCAGTAGAATTTCTTAATCGTTATTACCATATTATGTTGAAAGTACAAAACGCAAAGGCTTTTTTTCAACCTTTGTCAAAACGTTTATTTTGTTATTGTATTTTGGATAAAATGAGAGTCATTCGAAAATGATGCGAATCACCATGATTACTGTACAAAGAAAATTATATATTAACTGGTACAAAAATAGCTTGATTATCATTCCCCACATCTTATTTGTTCGAAATGCAATAAAAATAAAACGGATAATTTGTTTAATGTTTTACCGCGCCTGTCATTTTGATGTACTTCATTTAATCTGGTCGAACAAAATGCGCTTTCGAGATTTACCTGTCTTGAAATTAGGTATATTTTACACTAATCAAATTATTCTTCAATAAACAACTTTTTTTATATCATTTTATAGCACTGTGTAACAAACTTGCCGTTAAGCTGTTATTCTAAACTTTTATCTGTATCTCCTGTGATCTAAAACTCATATGCAAAAACGCGCAAATACCCCTTCATCTTTGAGATCTGAAATCATACCTTTAAATTGAAAATCAGGACGAATCATATATATCGCTAAGTATGCATTGAGATCCTATCCATACAAAAATTGATTCGAATGGAAGATTATGAGTCGCGGTGATCCCTTTTCAGTATTTTAGTAGGATTATTGTTTTTCGAAACATTTCTTAATCCATTGTGCAATGGTTTTAAAGTAAATCAAATTTGTTTTATATAAATAGGAAGCATTAATTTTAGTTAATCGATGACTACGAGAAGGCAAAATTAAAATATTATAACGTTTCAAATGACCCGCAATGTACTCTCCTCTCTGCTATTCAATTTTTTGGTTCTCCTTTTCATCACATATCGTTTTCAAGTTTAATAAATTATAACGGCTGATACTTCAAAAAATACATATTCAAAAGCAATTTGGTATAAGAACATTTTCTTAACTGTTGAACACGTAATAACGAATTGTAAATTGTTCACCTTTTCAAATACACCTTGTATATTTGAACAAGCCAGTCATGAAAACATTCGGGCATTATTGCAAAATCTTCTATAAAAATTGAATAATACGTGCTTGAAAAAATATTCGTATGAAAGGTTTGTTCGATACTTCGTAGATTATCCATTCAGATATTATGTTTGAGTCACCTTATATATTTACTAGAAATCATTCATTCAGGTAATGTATTTTGTATTTATTAAAGTTAATGTTTCACATTTTCACAGCTATGGTAGTATTATTTTAAAATTTGTATTGCTGTAATAAATTATCAACCTCAAAAACCCGTGCCGATTTTATTAATCACATTTCTCAAAATTATTAAATTCAGTTAGAGATTATTTTAATTATACATAAACAGAACTGAAATTAAAATCAGTTTATTAATTAAAATCAAAGAACTGCCGCACTTAAGAGCGGATTAAATTAGATAAAACGTCTAAGCCAGCTTAACTAATATTGAATTCAAAATTATGAACGCTTTTGATGAAACTAGAAATAAGTATCCATTTTTAAATAAAAATAAAAATTCATTGATATTTCTATAATTTTAAATTGTAATTATAATTTTCAGTGATGAGCAATTTACCTGATAATACTTGCTATGATTCTATTTATTTTATTTTTTAATGGCTGACGTTGTTAATGTTACTGTATATTAAAGAAAGAAAATTGATATAGGTACAGGTTGTATTATTCCAGGTGGAGTATTTCAACCTACACAATTCTGCATCAAAAACTATGTAAGAAACTCCAGTACCAATTTCTTCACTTGTGAAAATATTAAGAGACGTATATTATTTTATAATTTACTCAGGACTCCCCAAAATTATTAAATAAAAGTAACCATTCATAGATTAGCTTTCAGAAAACATAAGCAAGTCTGGTTTTTTCCTATTTAACAGTGATTTTCTCTAAAATCGTTTTTACATAATGTAATTTAATTTCATTGATTTTCTTCTTTGTAGAAAATATTGCAACACTGTATTATTTAATTAAACGGTTCCTAGGCATTTGTTACAGCTACATTACATTTCGTTAGGTGGCTTTGAGTGCCAGAAACGTCACTTTGGTCTTAGCTGTGCAAGTTGCTTAAATTATTGACAATCGTTTTTCGGTTCTGTTAAGCTTTTCTATTGTAATTTTAATCGTTTAACTTTGTGTTCTATTTAGGTTTGTTAGTGTTACTTAATCGTTTAATTGAAATTATGGAGTGTCCATTAAATGAATATGCGGATATGTAACTAATATTAGAACCGTGTCGAGGCAATTTTCAGGCATCCGAAGCTTTGTATACAGAAAGATACCTGAACAAAAGGCACCGTAATGCCAACCTTAGCTAGCGTTTAGCGCGACGATTACGAGAAACAAAAAGATTGACACCCTTTCATGGGGTAGATGGAGGCTGCACTCGTTGTATACTACTGCCGCAGGTAGAGGAAGAAATATTAAACGTATTTGAAAATGAACTCACTCACAGTACTTGCTCCGTTGCTAGAATAAACGGCATTGGCTACAGTACAATTCGTTGAGTATTACAGGAACATGGTTTATACTCTTATCATTTCCAAAAAATTCAAGGGTTGCTTCCGGAAAATTATCAGCAAAGGATACGATTTTTCGAGTAATTGCTTCATCAACAAGAAGATAATCAGAATTTTATAAGAAATGGAATTGTTAATATTCATAGCAGGCATCAATGGACCGATGAAAATTTACATAGGTATTCTTCGTCTAAGCACCCATCAAGTTCGATTCAGTATCAATTTGTGGGTTAGAATTATTGGTAACATGTTGATAAGACCACGAATTTTGCCACATTTATGTTAATTTTCTTACCAACAATTTACCGTGCATTTAGCAACCTCAATGAATATGTGGTTTCAAATGGACGGGGACCCAACTTATTGAGGGTTCAAACACGAACTTGGCTGAATCCAGAATTTTTGGAGGGATAGATTGATCACGGTTGTCCGATTTCGTGGTGTCCAAGAAGTTCAGACTTAAATTGCTTAGATTTTATTTCTGGGGAACACTAAAAGCTCTTGTTTATTAAGAAGAGATTGAAATCGTGGGTAAACTGATTCAACGAATCAACCATGCAGTTATCATGCTAAGAAACCAAAATAAGCTTGAAAATTTGGAAGTGGGTATAATTTACCGCGCCACAAAATGTCGAGAGGTTGGAGGAACTCATTTTGAACATCTTTTACATTAAGTGTTTTTACGTACATAGGTTGTGATTAGAAATAATTTCAAATTTCTGTATTTGAAAATTATACTAATTTTTAAGGTGTTTAATTTACCTAGAAAATAATAACAACAACCAACAAAAATGTTACTAAGGTAACCACTTATAAACTTATAACCTATTCTTGCTCTACTTACTTGTAAATCTTAAAGACTTTAAATAGCCTTTATTTCGGAAAACATGCGTTTTAGACCAACATTTTTCTAGCATCTTTAGTTCAGTTTTTCAAGCAGAATCGAGTAGTGCTAATATTCTCCACCTGAAATAGTACACTTTGTATGTGTATGTAATGCTGTTTAAATTCAGTTTGTTTAGATATTGATTTATTACGTTTTGGGTGTCTTTATTCAAAGCTTTTGAGAGTATTCCAAAATTCAAATAAATTATTGAAATAAACTTTTCAGTTTTAATTGTTTTTTAAGTATCTTATACCAATACGTTTGTTTCTATTATTTATTTATATATATATGTAATTTGGCGTATGTTTTTGTAACTTCTTTGTGTTGGTAGGTTTTCTGGTTTTATCGTACAAAGGGTATCTGAGAAATAAAAAGCATTATTTGATATACGCATACACAGGGCCCTTAATAAATAAAAATCTGGTATGAAACAACAGACGACTTTCTCGTACGCGCATAGATATGCCAACAGTGTCCACAAATGATTAGATTATTGTCTACGTTTATTTTGGAAACGATAATTGTAACGGTCACCCATCCAAGTTACTGGATAGGCTAAAGGCTGCTTAACTCCGAAAATTTTCTCTGATAAATTGCTTCAATACATTTTTTCAGAAAAACTGTTAAGTTCACCTAAAGGGGCATTAAATATACAATAACCGTAGCACATTTAAAAATAAAAGTTATACTTGTTCCCGAGAAAATCGCAAAACAATTTAAAAATCGCAAGAATAAAGTGGCACTTCCGGTGATTCGATTTCACCTAAATTCTTGACGTCTCACCTGCAGAAAATAAAAAACTGAAATGTACAATTTCATTCATATATCATATTTAGTTTTTGAAATATGTTGTTCGCAATTAATACACCAAGTACTTCCGGTTACTCCACCTTCGAAAATGTATTAGAGATACAGCTTGATTCATATAAAATTGAATGAAGTAGCCAAGAAATTTACGAAGTTTTAAAGAAATCGTTAGAGCCAATTTTAAGAAAATCGCGAAAAACGAAAATTCGGAAAATATCTAAAAATGACAGAAATAAAGTGGAACATCCGGTTATTCGATTTTAACCAAATTCTTTATTTCGCATACAAATGTAGTTACGGACACAAATGTAAATTTTCATTCGGCTAGGACTTGTAGTTTCATAGTTATTTTATTTTAAGTTAATGTACTTCCGGTTACTCAATTTACGGAAAAGTTTCTGAGAAACGGCCTGAACTATATGAAAAGACATTAAATGGGTAAGAAATGAAATAAGTTTTTGAAAAATCGTTAGAGCAGATTTTGAGAAAATCGCGAAAATCCGAAAATTCCGAAATTATTTAAAAATAACAGAAATAATGTACTTCCGGTTATTCGATTCTAACAAAATCCTTAATTTAGCATAGAAAGGTAGTTAGGACCTCAAATACAAATTTTTTAGTCATAGTCTATGGTAAGACTACTTCTGGTTACTCGTTTAACGGAAATTTTTCTGACAAATTGTTTTAACTGTATGAAAGGGCATTAAATCTCTAAGAAATATAAATATAAAAAAAATCGTTATAGCCGATTTCGAGAAAATCGCGAAAAACCAAAAAATGACAAGAGTAAGTGGCACGTCCGGTTATTGGATTTTAGTGAAATTGTTGAAGTCGTGTGCGAGGATGGGTACAAACTCAAATATAAAATTTCGTTTATCTACGACCTTTCGTTTTCGAAATATTTTGTTCACACACACACGCACACGCACGCGCATGTGCACACGCACGCGCACGGGAACGCACACGAGCACGCGCATGCGTACGCGCATGCGTACGCGCACGCGCAGGCGCACGCTCAGGAACACGCGCAGGTGAACGTGGAGCGCAGGCGCACGCGCAGGTGAACGTGGAGCGCAGGCGCACGCGAAGGCGCACGCGTAGGCGCACGCGCACACGCACGCGCACACGTACGCACAGGCACGCACACGCACGCACGCACGCACGCTCGAGCACGCACGCACGAGCACGCACGCGCACGCACGCGCATGCACACGCATGCACACGCATGCACACGCACACACACGCACACACACGCACACACACACACACACACACACACACACACACACATACACAACAGGGACGCACATGGACGCACGCGGACGCTCGTGAACGCACGCGGACGCACGCGGAACCCCGAGGACGCACGCGGGCGCAGGCGGACGCACCCGGGCGCACGCGGACGCTCATGGACACACACGGACACATACAGACACACAAACACAGACAGACCAATTTTTAAAAACATGTTTTTAGGACTCAGGGATCCCCAAAACGTATATTTCCACTAAAATTTCGACATCAAAAATTTTAGACGAAAACAATACTTTTTCTATATTGTATATTTCATATAGGTAAGAGAAAGTAAAAATGTATAAGAATAAGAAATTTTTATTGTCCTAAACTAACAGTAGTGGACATGATATTGTAAAGTATTGAGTGCGCCCGTAGAGCTGAACTTCTTCTAGAAAATTACATAGTTGAATTCAGAAGTAGAACTGAATTTTTGTAGCATTAATGTGTTTTTAATGTTATGAAATTATTTTAAAACCTCAGAATAAATTGTTTTGCTTCATACTATTTTATTTTTGTGTAATTCGATAAGAATGTATGAATCAATAGTCACTAAATGACTGGAAACAGAACAATGCTACAATTCTCGTCGTAATTCGATTTTGAAATACGGTCCTGTACACTTTAATAAATACCTAGTGGCCACAATATTTGCATTACTTAAATATATATCTTGCCTTCATAAAAAAATGGTTAACCGCTATAACAAAAGTTCGTTTGCTGTATTATAGAGCAAATTAAATAAACAAGCATTAATTTTGCACCTAAAAATATGCGTTAACTTTCTTATCTATGAAATGTTATTCCTGGACACATTTAAATGCCGCCTCCTTAGATATAGTTTTACACACTATTTTATTATAAATTAGATTTAAGTTTAATTCCAAATCTTGCAAAAATGCTCCGATAGACTGCCATCGTAGTAGTGGCTATCGCTGTTACATTTCAATCGGAAATCTTTTTAACGATTATCCACTGGTTATGTTTTATCTCGCTTCTCACCATGGAAAGTTACATAAGACAAATAAGGATAACGTATGTTAAAATAGTGTGATGTGTGCGTTTGTTTTTGTATAGTATCTACTACTATTATTTTAGGTCAATAGAAATTTTAATCTAATTTGAAAACATTTCTTGTAAATTCTCACTTAAAGGTTTGTCGCAAATTTGCCCGTGTCTAGTTTATACAACTACTAATCGTAATTAAAATTACAAATACTGCTTCATTTTTGTTATGAAAATATGGAATTACCTTTCTCGTATATATTTACTTATGTTTTTAATTTTTCACACTTCACCTACTATTCATATTAATCAGCCGTTTAAAATTTGGCACCTAACAATTAAAAACTATTTCTATTTTCAACTATTTTCACACAATTCAAATTATAAGAATTGCGATTAAACACGTTTCCATAAAATAACCAATAGGTGGCATATTTATTAATAAAAGTAGTTGTTAAGTTTTCAGCGGTGAAAAATTTCAAAAACATGCCTTCTTCTAGGATAAGGACGTAAAATCATAGGTCCCGTGTCAATGTGATGTTTGGCACACTAAAAATCCCTACTGGTGGTGAAATTCCTCCAGATTTGACAAAATTCTAGTGGGCATGGCGAAATGACTATATAACAGTTCTATTCTAAGACGGCCAAGGGAAATTCCGCATTCCGAACCCTCAACCACAAAAACAAACAAACAAACAAAAAGTCACGAAATAGATTTATTACCAGACGTCAACATTAAATAGGAAGCCTGCAATTTAACCCTTCTATCCGTTTTGATTGTAACTTAAGGAGCATGCGCGCCATTGCTAAGCCTTTTTTCCAATTTTTCCTTAGATCGGGCAACAGAAATGTGAAACATAAACTGAAAATTAGTTTTGTTTATAAAAACAGGTTACTTTAAAAGACCAAAAAACTATTGTAATCAGAATTTACATTTATTTTAATCCTGGGATTAAAATAAATGTAAATTTTGATTACCATAGTTTTTTGGCGTTTTAAATTAACTTGTTTTTATAAACAAAACTAATATTAATATCTTAACAAGAGGCATCAGACTCCCTTTTAAAAACACAAACTGAAAGTTTTAGATTTTTTTGCTGATTTTACGAGAGCATTTTGTTTCTTTAATTTAACTTTTGGTTAATGACCTTTTTAAATTTCGTTTTGACTGAAGAAAAAAGAAATACTCCCGCAAAGGTAAAATTAATTTTTAAAAATAAACTGTTAATACAATTCTTAAAAAAATTATAATTAAGCCACAAAATTAAAATGAAATTATTTGTCAATAACAGTATTCTTAAATATTTTTCTCAATAGGGCTACAAATAATGCGAATTACTTGAAAAATGAAAATATTAACCTAAGGCTTGACATGTTAATTTATTTTGAAATAAAGTACAAGATTAAGTTTAGTTAGGTATGAAACGGTATTGCCGATTGCTATTTTTATGTAACCTATAAACATAATAAATCAAAATACCTGTTACAAAAATGTCTTACAAATAATTTAATCGTATTAAACCCACAAACAAAATAACCATAATAAAACAAATAATGCGGTTTTTATACAAATAATTGTTATTTATTGAATTTCCAAAAAAATACAGATAATGGTTAAACATTTGGTTACGGTACATATCAAACTCCAAATGTAAGTTAAAACTCTTTAATAGTAATTAAAGTTATCGTTAAATTTTGCTAAAATTTTCTTTAATAACATCTGATATGTGATAAGTGAATGCGATTTTTTTTAAACAATTCTCTAGACGTGTTAATTTTTATTTTTGTGAAGTACATTTTTTAATGTCCTCATCAAGATATTGGATATATGGCCGTGCAACATTAAATTAGCCACTCAACAACAGTTTTTTATTAAAAGTGGCAATACCATTAAAATATAGTCTGCAGTGTTATCCTAAATAAATTTAGACTATTTAAATCGTTACATATGAAAAACATAAATTTTTATGACAGTTTATTGCTTCATGGCAATGTTTCCAGTAACATTAACATTGAGATTTGCATAGATTTGATATTAACGTTTCTTATAATTTCGTTGTCAACGTTTTTCTAGATTGCTTGTTTCTATTTCTCAGTGTATTTGCAACCCACCACGCCTGAAGTAAAGCAGGTAAGATTTTATCCCTACAATTTTAATTATGATTAGTTATGGTTACAGGAGATGAACTGAAGCCAAGGTTGTTCTCTTATTTTGAGGAGCGCATCCAAAATTACCCCTAATTAATCACGCACAATTAGCAAAATAGTGTTATAATGCCAGGAGTTGAGACATGTTAGACAACCTGTTGCTGACGACACTAAATTGAATATTTTGCTTGCTATTCAGAAAATGTCGATAACTGATCCGTGATCATATCATTTGCCATAAAACTGCATTAAAACTTCTTCACGATGCAAAGAAGCGTCCATATAAAATTCAAATGGTACAAACGTTATATGAAACTGTTTCAGATCACCGTCCGCGTGGAGTTTTATGAACGTGAATAGCTTTAGAATACTTATTTTTCTTCGATGAATTTTCGTTTATATGAAACAATGAAATTAATCGTCAAAACTGTGGTTATTGGTCTCAGCAAAGCTCCTACTGCATGAAGGCGGCTCATACCCAGCATTCTCAACAAGTTTACGTGTAGGCGTGTGTAATTGTTGATAGAACCTAAATTCTTCGATGGCAACCTTAATGGAGAAGAGTACCTAACTTTCCTTCGAGAAGATCCAACGTTCCATTTTTGTGTGATGCCAGTTGATAGGTTTAGGATATTAATTTATTTAAGAAAATACATTTCGTATTTTATTAGTTCGACAACAACTAATCTTGTAATACCAAATTTTCATTTTTATTCATTTCAAAATTTTTGATAAACAATTCAAATATTTAAAACGACTGGCCTAAGGCTTTTTGGATTGATGATTTGCCTACAGTTTAGGAGCGATGAACATCCTGAAGAAATACTTTTCGAAAATTAATACGAAATAATTTAAATAATTATATAAAATGTGAGATATATATTTAACTGACAATATAATGTATTTTTATAATTTTTGAGAAAGCATGGACGATATTCTACGTTTTAAATTATATTGTTCGTAGCTTCAGTTTAAATGAAATCAAATTGTAAATTAGAGTGGTTTTGATGCGATTAATTCTACGCATAGTTCTTAGTGAGCCTTCAAAGTTATATTACTATTCATAAAAACATGTTTTACTGATTATATAAAAACTTCAAAGAAGTGTGCAAGTCATTTAAACACGCAAAGAACTGGAGACGTAAGGTACCTGTACTTTAATCTTCTATAACCTTGTGTCGATTATAGAATAAATTCTTCCATAAGAGACGCTTCTGGAAATTAGTGTTTTATTATCGCTTAATAATAAATTATATTTAACAATTAATTGAAGGATCAAAACAACATAATTATAATTATATTTACATTATTCTACAGCATTTAACTTTAGATTAATTTAATTAAAATTAAAACGCCATCATATAGAACTATAAGAAACCTACATCCTATAAGCATTCGATATGGTCTCAAAGAGAAATTCTTAGACTCTTTTGTTCTAATTCTTATTGGTAAACTGTTTTACGTTTACCTTATTTATTTAACCCCAAAAATTATTACTTTCACTTCTACTTTTATTATTCTATGTTACAGCAAAACAGCACCTGAAAATTAATTAATTTTAAAGAGGAATGCAACATTTTAAGCCGTTGTGGAAAAGGGGGTTGCAAGGCAGCGGTTTTGTAGTAAGAATATTTTATTGTTATTTACGATCAATTCCTAAAAAGGAAAATTTATTAAATTTGTTTTTTGTTTGATTGTTTCGTTTTATAGAGTTAGTATCGGATCTAGCAAAGCAATGTCAGCATAAGAAAGGCAAATTCGAATGCTACAATCTTGCCTAAGCTAATCTATAATATCTCGATTTGGTAATTGCTTCAAATTCTGGGGCATAGGGGTTAATCTGTGAATAATTTTAAGACAAAAAGTTCATATAAACATAGGTCCGTTTTCGCTTTATTTTTGATATATTGAGTGATAAATAAATTTTTTTTTAAATATTTTTTTTA
>JAHWXV010301609.1:0-11278 GCA_024586415.1 Phrixothrix hirtus | reverse complement strand
AACGACAAGGTTTTCATAAAGACATATGCACGAGATAAAAAGAAACCAAAATTTAGCGGACCTTACATTATAGAAAAAATAAATGAACATGACACTTATGACTTGAGACATCTCTTTCAATACCCTACCAAAAAGACACACTAATGATCTACTCTGATTTTCAGAGAAATTCTCCTCCATGTTACAATCCTCACTTTCCTCTGCTGGACCAGCGTCCACACAGATGTTATAATAAATCAACTGACAGACAACCCCGGACTTTACTACTTAGTAAAAGGAGAAGCCCTTCTAAAAGAAAGCACCTGGACTCATCAAAATTCTAGATTATATGCCCTTACTGGAAAATTACGAAACCCTAAAATCAAATCTAATTAAAACAATTTCATTATTACTTAATAAAACCTATTCTCCATATACAAACATTACGACAAACTATAATGAACAATTATTAATCTTAAAACAATATTTGGATAAAGCCGACATACTAATAAATCAATTGTTTCCTGAAATTCATATGACACGTAGTCAAAAGAGGACTAATCGACGGATTTGGAAACGCAATAAAATTCTTGACTGATAATCTTAATGCTGATGATGGTAAAAGATACAATCAACTTATTGACAAACTAATTAAATCCTCAAATAAATACAAAACAATTCTAACAGAACAGGCTCAAATTTTAAACGATACGATTAATACGTTTACGATTTAGCAACTAATCAAGACCTAATTGTTCAAAAATTAAATTCAACGATTTTCTCAATAAACTTTAAAATCGAAAATATTTTAGGAAGACTTTCTTTTGTTTGACACCAACTTCAGTGAAGATAGTGCCTTCCATCTAGCACTGTCTAAAATTGTGCAGGTAGCACCAGAATCCAGTAAACCTTGGAGCTGTATTCCCAAAATGTCAATATCAACATAGGGTCATTTATCGCCCAACCCTTGTCCTAAAACATAATCTAAGATGGCTTTGTGCCGTTCGTATACAAGATTCCTAGAATCCATCATATTTTGAAAAGGTTGAGCCGAGTTAACAAAGGTGCCCAAAGCAAAATGACTTTTTATTGCCTCACTATTTAGTTTTTTGGATTATTTATAGAGCAACTAGGACAAGTACGAACCATAACATTCTTTTCCCACAACAGAAACAAAATAACTTGGAATATGACATTTGATAGTCTAATTATATTCCCAAACTGTGCACATCTCCAACATTCAACTCCTTGTCCAGAGGAAGTTCTCCTAGCCTGGGGAATAGCTTTCCTGGGTATCAAATTGTTTAAAAACGCTGTTAGCTCTACATATGCTAAGTCAGGTCAGAGTTCGGAACGTCGATGAGATGGAGGTATAAAAGAGTCGACGTGACCTTGACCAAACCTAATTGTTTGATAAAAAGGTAAGATGTTATAAGTCAAAATGCATAATTGGGTCTTTTCTGACAGTGGTTAACTTAATCGACTAAACAAATTCCTCATAACAGCAACATAAATGCCAATATGCTCGTTTTGTCCTTGGGTTCTTGACTTGATCATATCCAAGAACTTGTCGTCATAATTGGAAACAAGAAATTCTTCTTTGGGTGCCTTAACTAAGCTAGGCCAATTGTCAACTTTAGAAAGGATTGCTCTAAACCACACGAGTGCCTTGTCTCTAAATAAATCGATAGCCTGTACAAACAATTGGTCATCAAGTAACACTTCGAGCAGCTTTCAATTCTTCTACTCATTCTAAGAAACTATTTATAGATATTCTTATTACCTGAAAAATGTAAATTCCATTTCGCCACGGGGGTAGCTTTCTGAACAATACATGGCATCACCTTTGCCTCAACTGTACTGTTTATACTGGATCAGTTTGCCTCTGAAAAAGAAGGTTTGAGAAAAATAACGTCCGCTTCCACCTTAGGTTCCATCCTTTCAACCTTGTCCTGCAAGTCTTCTAGGTCTGATAAGTCCACTTGAGGAACAAGACTATATAAAAGCTCCTCGTATTTGTTCATCACCGTAGTTAATCTTACCAAAAAGTCAGCTTTTAACAATCTCTCTGAGTCAGAACTCGGATTCAAATGTGAAATTCAAAGATGCAAAACAGCTAGTAAAGTTTTGATTTAGGATAATTTAGACTGAAGGATGTCCTCTTTGAGAACCTTTACCTTCTGCTCTACAATTGTCAAATAATTGGTAATGGCTTCCGAATCCTCCACAAAAGTAAATGAATATTCCATTGACGTAGGAACAACCAATTTTTTTAAAAGAACCTCCTGTAGACGCTTCCTCAGCATGAATAAATCGGCTTCAATTGATAAATTACATCTACGCAATTCATAGTGGATTTGTGGCAATGTTACTCAGGTAATTTGCAGCATGTAACTCATGATCACAGTCTCTCTTACTTATAATGTTTAATAACCAAGTGTTAAATTCAAAATATAGTTCAGGGGCTAATATTGAAGCAAATAACCTTCTAAAATAATTTAGAAAATTCTGGTTAATTGTACTAACCAATATACACGACTTTACATAAAAATAACTAACGTAGTTCTTCATAAAGAACAGAATTCAACTTTAATGATGTTCAACAGAAACCAAACCGATATTTGAAAATAGCGCTAAAAAAATATTCAACTAATTATGTAGTACCCTATATGTAATAACTAACCCATGTTCACAAAACAATAGAACTTTCAACAAACATCAATATTAAAAATGACCAACCTACGAAATATTAAAGCACTAGGAAAAAAAAAGAATTTTCTTCAAATGTCAGTATTAAATTGATAAATCTACGAAACATTAAATAACTAGGAAAAAAATGAATTTTCTTTCCCCAAACGTCAAGATTAAAATGACAAACTTAATTGAAAGATAAAATTATCCTCAAGCGTCAAAATTATTACTCTAAAATGGTAATCTCATGACACACTCACGTTAAGGTAACAAATTAAACTCTACTTCAACGCTACAGTGGTGATTTACAAATATGTAGACATAAAAAAAATGGAAACGTCAAAATTAATAAACCTATCGTACTATTACGATGGCAGTTTCGAAGCCACACGTAAGGGTGCCAATTAAACTATTGTCATGGGTGCATTTGGAAAACATTTGCAATTTAAAATAATGTTAAACAATTAGAACATATTGTAATAATAAAGGTAAGTGATTTTTAAAAACTGGTAAATGTTATTTCTCGTAAAACGAATTCACCGTCGTCATTGATTGCCCACTGACCATTCGATAATTTTAACATTTTATATACCATAATAACCAATGTATAAAGTAAAATTTAATTAATAAAGAATATAATCCTCTTCAAAAATAAAACACATAAAATCACCTTGTAAACAAATACCTAACCTAGCACTTTGCCTAGTAAATTTATTTGAAGCGAGATGAAATTATCAGAAGTAAGTGGTAAATGGAATGGGCCTTATCTCGTTTAACGGATCTATCCGTCACCAGTGATTCTGCGTATTTGTTGCTTATGTTTTTGTCTGCGCAAACAATGGGATAGTAGTAAAATGGAGACGTAAGGGGTATATTTGTTTACACTTTGAAACATGGTGTAGTATCTAGTGCTCTTAAGTAGAATCTAGTAGACTATCTATTTTTTTTTATAAAAGATCAGCATTTTTCAGTTATAGCACAAACCTGCAAATTTTTAAATGGAATGCATAATTGGTTTAGACACCGTCTGAAAGAGAATTTTAAGGGCTTTGTAAAAACATATAATTTTTGTTCTTAAGGCATAAGAGAATGAAAATATGAAAGAAAATTTTATGGAATTTATATGTAAATATGTTTATTTACAAAGCATAACTGTTAGAAGTGCATAATTCCAAATATAAAAAGATAGTTTTTTCCTAAATTAATGGAATTTTTTTCTTCGTTTAGTGGATTTTTTACTATAAGTTGTAGATGCAGAATCACGTTTCAGCATCCAACAGTAGTTGTCTAGCATTGACACACTCCACTTTCCTTGGTAACGCTTCTCCATTTCTTTTATATCTTGATGAAAGCACTTTCCTTGTTCTTCACTAACTGCACCGAGGTTTTCAGGAAATTGGCCTAGATGTGAAAATAAGAAGTGCACCTTCAAACTCATATTGCAACCTAGTACACGAAATGTTTCCAACATGCTGTTCACAATTCTGACATAGTTCAGATCTTTGTTATTTCCTAAGAACTTTTCAATAACTTCCTTAAGTGAAACCCAAGCATCTTTTTTAGTAGCTGTCATGTAATTTAGAAAGTTTTCATCTTTACATAAAGTCCATATATCAGGACCTATAAAAATTCCATCTTTTAATTTGGCATCAGACAAAGAGGGAAGTTTTTTGCAAATATATTGAAAATATTCTTCGTTTTTATCGAAAGCCTTCACGAACTGCTTCATTAAGTCCAATTTAATGTGTAGAGGTGGCAACAAAACTTGTTTAGGGCCAACTAAGTCATTGTGCTTTATGTTTTTACTGCCTGGTGTTAGGTTTTCTCTTGTAGGCCACTGCTTTGAAGACCAATGTTGATCTCATGCTCGGCTGTCCCATTCACAAATAAAGCAGGGATATTTTGTATAACCTGACTGTTGCCCAAGAAGCATACAAAGCACTTTTAAGTGTCCACAAACCTTCCACTTATGTTCCACATATTTTATTTTGTTTAAGAGGAGTTCTAAATTTTCATAGGTTTCTTTCAGATGAACAGAATGGGCAACAGAAACAGAGGCCAATTTGTTACCATTGTGTAATAAAATGCCTTTCAGACTTCTTTTGCTGGAGTCGATAAAAAGTCGCCACTCTTTTCCTTATAAGAAGTAGTTCCTAATTTAGTGATTAATTCGGGTATATTGTTACAATATACTAATGACCCTTCTTGAGCAAAATATGGAGTAAAGTCTTTTTCATGATTTCTATAAAAAGTCGTGGAAGTTCCTGGAACAATTAAATTCTTATGACGAAGTCTGGATGCTAGTAGTTCTGAGGCATCCTTGGGAAGATTTAGATCCCTTATTAAATAATTTAATTCCTATTGGGTAAATAGTTCTGGTTTATCAGCTACTTCTGGATCAAAATCAGAGTCATTCAAATGAACTACAGAGTCCCCTGAATCGGATGAAATGTTTTGCATTTATTTTGGTGGAATAGGTATAGGTACATCAGGGCCATGAGAAATTGGTCTAATTGCAGAATTTAGATTAAGATAAAAAATTCTTTTTTTATTCTTGCTATTAAAACTCATCATATTGCAAGAACAGAAGTAGCAGTCGTCACTATGATTCTTGGGCTCAAGCCATACCATAGGAACCCCAACATTTAATGATTTTTTCCTCCCTTTTGTCCAGTTTCTTAAAGCTTCTAAGCAAATCACAAAACTCCCACAAATATAACAAAAGTTATTTGGATTGTAACACAGCATCTTCTATTCATAATGGTAAAATAAATCAAAATACAGCACTAATAAAGACACAACTATGCATGTACGTAGTAATTCAAAGTGATAAATGTTGACAGGTTCTGACAAGCTGCAGAATGCATTGTTCTCATGGATAACTAGAAAAACAAATTGTGATGCACACTTTTCAATCCTTATAGTGCAATAATGAATTTTACTAAAATAATGTTTTGTGAAAAATTGGAAGGTGACAGGAAAAAAAACTATGATCATTTTCGGTTTCAGGAGATCAAAATTATATAAAAACAGATATTAATTGAAAAACATGAATTTCTTTGTAGACCTGTGTTTTTAAAGCAATTCAGTATATTTTTGTAAGATTTTGTACAAAAACTAAAAATTTTGGTATGATTTCTGCATATATCAAATGCAGAGAAAGTACAAATAAAGCATTGGAGTTGTATTTGAATAGGTTACATCATTATTGCTACTAGAATTTAATACTAAATTAACTAAAAACTTTTATTAGATATCCTGATCAGTGCCAACAATTAAAAATATATTTAAAATATTAGGTAAAATATAATCTGATTAACTTTGGAGTATTTGTCAAATTAAGGGAAAAATGTACATCAAAAAGTCATAACTCAGAAACAAATAAACATCGCAAAATTTTAACTTTAAGATTAAACGTGCCCTAAAAAAGTAGGACATGATCACGAAAACCACAACTTTCTAATTTCTCTGTAATAAACATATGTAAATACCTGGCTAGAAACTTGTGAACCTTACCATATACTGTATTACACATGTAGTAATATTCAAATAAAAGAATAGTTAGGTAAAACTTACATTTTTAGGACACTGATTTCCACAACTTTGTAATGCTTCTTTATTTGTTGTCGATGTCCAATCATTACATAACACATAGGGCTGATTAAGGCCACAATGACATTTTATGCGAACCATTTGCTTACATGGAGGACATACATTAGGATGACATGGTTTTAGACAATTATGTTGACAACCTTTTGGTCGTGGTTTTGTGCAACTGCTTTCACATTTTTGGCAATTACTACCAGCCTAAAAATGATACATTGGGATCAATAGTTCGTAATTATTATATTATTACCTTAAGAGAATCAGTGGAATTCTCAACACTATGACAAACCATTGAGCATTGATGATTTTCACAATCGAGTAATCGTCCACAAGGTCTTCCACAAGTAGAAATTTTTGCTAAATGGCATGGCCAATCAACAGTTTCATGATTTCCTGAAAATTTCAAAAACTTTCTAATACAGCCTGTAGAGTCAACATGTGTAAAAGTAATTTGTCATAAAATGTATTTTTTGTCTATAAAATATGTAAACATAAATGTTCAAAATGATTTTTAAAATAACTTTTTTAAGTTGAATTTATAGAGAAATAGGTAAAATTAACATGAACAGTAACAATAAGAAAGGAATATAAATTGGTATCAATGGAGAATTCTTTCATGCAAATGTAAGAGGGTGTAAATGAAAAATAGCACAGTAACAACACTTCGTTCTGGGTGCATAAGACCAAAATTCATAAATTTTTAAATTGTAAATGTTTGAAATATTTGCAAAGAGTTTTGAATCTAACTTGGATTTTACATAATGTAATTAATAATTTATATTTAAAACAATGAATAGAATGTCTACATTCACTAAGGTGTATTTAAATTGTCCTGAATTTTATAATCAATTTATTGATGTTATGAAATGTAATATTAATAAGTGAATATTAATAGGATTAAAATTATGTTTAAGAAGTGATTTGAAAAACTTGTCCTATTTTTATGAAAAACTAAAATCAAAGTATTGAGAGAAAATTTAATATCTCTCAATTCTATTTCATGTAATTTTAGTGCATTGATTTGTTTTTGTTTATTTTACCTAAAACCTCATAATTGTAGATACTTGTAATAGACAGATTTATTATTTGTACTCCTTTTATGTAATAAAATGGAAGATGTAATATTCTTTAATTCTAAAAATAAAATTTGATGATGTTATTCATGGAACATTTATGTTGTTTCTGATTGTTGTATTATGGAATAAACGAATTTAATTAAATTGTAAAGTGATTTAAACTGTTATTATTAAATTACATTAATAATGTTTGTATATTACATATTTCCATTGTTCGTTTATTAAAAGAATATTCAATTTAGTAATTTTTATTTTTTGTCAAAGAACCAAAAAATAAACATGCAACTGAGTTTTTTTATGTTACAATCAACAGCAAATGTACTTTCCATCTTACAATTAGGTGAAAGTATAGCAATGGAAGAAGCAAAATATTTCACCATTATTCTCTAAATCTCATACTGATTTGTGATTAAAAAAATACTGGCTACATATACAACCTTCAAAAATGGATGAAAATACATTGAATGAATTATCTGTCATTTTATATATTATCAAAAAAAATTAATTACAGATTAGATGTAAGAAACACCTTCATTGCATTAAATTTACTTCCATTACCTTCTATGTACATTTATAAATGTTTGATTTGCATGTATATCAGATGTAATAATTATGCAATGCAGAAAAAGCTCCATAAACTCAATACAAGATATGCCAGACATTATAATTAAATACTTAAAATTAGATACTAGTCGCGATAGAGTAAATTATGGATTCAAATTTTCAAATAAAAAATTTAAAGAAAAACAATAAATGAGATTTAATCAATAATCATTTCAGGGTATTACACCATCAATAAAAAACATTGAAAGAGATAGGCGTGCAGGATCAACGGAAAGAAATGCTAAATTCACAATAACCAGAGAGGATCAAAAACGAGCTGGTGACTTTGTAAAGGCATTAAGGAATGATTCTTTTAAAACAGAGCTTATAAAATTCTTGGTTCACTATTGGAACTCAGACATTATTTTAGGAATTTTATGATACAAGACTCTGAGAATTAATTGTGAAAATACTTGCTATTTATTTTATCAAAAAGATGGTCACATAACACAAGAAGCAGATGAATTACTCAGTTGTGATCATTATGAAGCTGATACTCGTATTATTTACCACATTTCTAAAATGCTAAGTAATTCGAAAGTTGTTATTAGAGCCTCAGATATTGAGATTTTAGTAATAATTTTGGGAAATATGCACAAGATGTGTACACTAGAGGTTTGGCTAGAAACCAGCTTTAGATCCAACAATACTTTATGTTACGTAAACATTAATAACATCTATTTAAGCCTAGGAGAAAGTGTCTAAAGCTTTGCCAACATTTCATGCTTTGACAAGAAGTGATTATACAGCATTATTTGCTAGAAAACATAAAACAAGACCTTTTAGTTTTCTTGAAAAAAAATGCTACAACCTCAAAAATATTTGCAATCTTCTGCACTTCTCAAATAGTATTAAGTGATCAAATTACATGTGCAGAAAAGTTTGTTTGCCTGATGTACAGCCAAGCCGATGTGCCTAGAGTGAATGAAGCACGACTCAATTTGTTTATGAAGAACTATGGCTTTGCATGCCGGAGCCAAAAGCCTGTCGATAAAATCAAGAATTTTGATAGCAGTCTCAGGCCACCATGTCGTGATTCATTGATATGGAAAATTAAAAGAACGAACCAGATTTATGCAATATGGAACCACATAACGGAGAAAACCCCATTATTTTATAAGGCCTAAGAGAATGGTTGGAATCTGGTCGAGGATAAATTCCAACCTGAATGGTTTACGGGCCAACAGACTCCAACTACGTTGGAAGAAATATTTAATCATGCTTCTGCTATTGAAAGCAATGATGACTGTATATCCTACTGCCCATCAAGTGATGATTTTATGATAAGTTCTGTTTAAGAGAATATGTATTTCTTGTTTATTACTAACAAACGTTTTTATCCAAATATTCATATGAATAATCTTTGTTCCTAAAGCAGTCTTTCATGTTTTGGCAAGTTTAGTTTGTTTAAAATCAAGTAAACATTGTTCTGTTAATGACTAATAATAAATAAGATCTACTGAGACACACGTTTTTTGACTTAAGTTGTTTATACATATGTAGTTTTTTTCGTTACCACTACACAGCCTACACTCCTATTCTTCCTCAGGATCTGCTTATAACATAAGATCGATTTTTTATGGCAGACATCTTTTTTCTTAGTAGATGTAACTATTTAAAGAATTTTTGGCGAAAACCTGGGTGGAATCAGTTAGGTAGTATTTCAAAAACTAAGGTAAAATCTTTCTTTTTAATTATATTGAGGCCGTCTGCTTTTATGTGGCTACCGTCTGCTGATGATTTCTTTTTTAATATTGGCAGTATACACATAAATAAACATTTTTGCAAAAAGACGAAGCTGGTATCTTGTCATGAGGTTTATGATATTTTTAAACAATTTTTGACAGCGTCTGTTTGAAAATAGTAACCATCTAAAGCGGCAGACGAACATATTATGATTTTATTAGATAATTTTAATTATTTTTACTCACATACCAGCTTGGTATCAGTAACGACGTTCTTAGTAATTTTTTTCAAAATTTCAATAATCATAACTGGTTAAGGAGACAACTTGCCGTTGGCAAACGAATGATTTTTGTTAAACTAGGTTAAGTATTAAACAATCCATATCTAAAAGCTTTGGTAGTAATAAAATTTAATTAAGAACTTCACAGACTCTAAGAAAGTATCAAATACCGTGCGTGAATTTAGTTTAAATTAATAATAGAAAATTGCTTAATTAAAAACTGTTGTAAAAATACTATAAACTAATTAAATAAGATTATGCAACCTGATGTAAATATTATCTGTTACCGTCCGAAATTACTCAAGATCCCTTTGATAATTAACCACAAGTAACAGAAATAATGATCTCTGATTATTGAAATATTACATCATGTTGCGTAATCGAATTGTTTCAACAAATGCATTTGTTATCCATATCAGTGAGATAGCAAACAAAGAAAGCCAGCCAAATCAATATTCGCGGAATGAAGAACATGAATACCAATTTAAGTATAAATAAGACACTTTCACAAACTGCAATTCAGTCTTCATAGGAGACTCTGTATGGGACGTTGCCTAGTGCAAATACCTTCAAAAGCTTTTCTAACCAGTGAAGCTATTTTGCCAATAATTCTTACAGCAAGGTCGATGCAACTTCCCTAGGAATCGCCCACCTGTGGAAAGCTTCATTGCGATTCAAAACCGTTGGGAATGCCATATGCTAGAGTTCTTAATACAAAGATTATAAACCAGACCGTCACGAGGTCGTTTGCATTTCAACGTCGATGGGCGGTGTTGTAGCGATAGTGGATGCACATCGACACCGATCCGAGACTATTCACCGAATGCAATTGTCTGTTGTTTCTAAATGTGTAGCTAGGTTGCGATTTACAGACACGATGCCGAGCATCCTTCAACGTTGCCGTGCGTTGTGTTGTAGCAATAGTGGACGCATGTCAACACTGAACCAAGAGTTTTCCCCAAACGACTCTGACTATTATCTTTATTAATGTTTCAAATTCACTACTGCATTCTAAACTTAACCATTTGGCCAAAAAGTTAATTTTAAAAAGTGTCTTACGTGTATCCTGTTAGTTTTCTTTCGCTCTTTTCTTCTGCTGATTCTTTTATTTTATGATGAATTCAAATGATAATAGACTCTTAACTTTTGTTATTCACAAGTACGTTAGACTTCTCGTTTTTGTCCTGAAATTATCAAATTTCCGCCTATATTAGTATAAGTGTCAATTAATGACACTACAATAAAAAAAACTGGGAGTAATCAACAAAAACTCAAATATTTATTAAAATTAATATAACGTCAAATTCTTTAAAACTTTGTAACTATGCAAAACTATTTAACAAGATTCAAATTAAAT
>JAHWXV010301573.1:0-10294 GCA_024586415.1 Phrixothrix hirtus | reverse complement strand
TAAATAATACGTAAAATCATATCTACATCCCCGAAACCAACTAGAGCCACTAATCAAAGCCCACGACCCAAAACTCTAAAGCTGAGCAATGACCCTTTAAGGGCAGATCAACTAGAAATAGTTAATCGAGACAAATATTTATTGTTACGAGCAAAATAAAGGTTGTGACAGTAAAAGTGACTCTATTTTTAAAACTAATTACAAGATTATATTTTCTTAAGTTCTAAAGTAAGAGGATCATATTGAATAATTGTATCGTGCAATATTAGACAATAGGCGACCGCACCCTGAGGAAAACTTTTCAACGTCTCCATCTCTAACTCAATGTCGACGGTGGAGTTCTTAAAATTTTCATCTTGCTTGGAACAATCGTTGACGAATACAGGACAATCCTTGAACTGCTTGTAGTTGAATAGAGTAGAACTTCTCTGTCTTTCATAGTAGTCACATTGAAAGTTTGCGTAGTTAATATACGTCTGAGCATAATTGTTGTTTTCAAATTCCAGCTGCACATGTTCGTATGGGTACTTTTCTGAATTCAAATGAAGCGATAAATGCGCGATGTGTTTAAATTTTGATGCGTCCACGTCTTTGATGTTTTCTGATCTTTTTGAGAGCCAATCAGCACCCAACGAGGTTTTTTCAAACTAATAGACGTTTTTATTGGCCAAATATCTATGTTAGCGTTTTTAATTGTGAGTAGCTCGTAAATCTCCCAGCGCCGAAAAGGTAAAGAAGTTTTCGGGTTTTTATCGAAGGAATTGCATAAATTGAGTTTGGCTTGATCGCTGAGCGTTAAATGAGGCATTTTCCAACTAATTTCTTTCACAATTATTGTTACGTCTCCAGCACCTTCATAGCAATTTTTATAAGTTCTAGCCATTATTAAGACCAGCTCATGGCGCATGTTAATATTCGGTTTTTTGTACATTTCGCAAAACCCTAGTATATGTTTTAAAGGTTTGCAGGCAACGAAGCGCTTCTCAAGTGGATCATATTGAAAATAGTTATTTACAGAATTTTCGACGGTCTATCCGGTTAAATTTAGTCTGTTCAGATCATCAGATGTGTATGATGCATAACTTTTGATGGCACTCATAATTCAGGGTATTTCAAAGGAATCGATTATTTTTTCGCCCAATTCCTAGCGTATTTCCTCGAATAACAAGCATGGAAAATTTTTTGTAAACTCGTACACCTTACTATCAGCATCCGGTAGCTTGTCTTCTTTTGCCTATCCGCTAATATAGATATAACTATTGTGGGTATTCGTTATTAGTTCTTGATTTTGAATTAAAATTCTGAGTTCGTTTGAATGTTCATATGTTCTAGAGCCGTAGGGATAATAAATATGCAGTTATTCCTTGATAATGTCATCATCGTAGGTGTAGCTCTTGAAGACACCAAGTTGAGCCATTTTCATCTTGTTCTAACTCCAATCGATCTTAGAAATTGTTTTTCAACAGGTGATAGCAGCTCTTTTGAACGGTTCCTCTCTCTATCAAAAGCAGATTTCCAACTATGTACGCGTAGATTTGAGCTAACTCTTTTATAGCCATCAGCAACAGCGGTTGTAGGCTGATACTGCTGAGAGCTAGGTGATTGACTCCTAAATCTGAGTCCCATCCTTCTTCAGTTCAACACCGAGAACGGCTCGTTGTCAAAGTCAATAGTTCGACCCAACTGGGCTACAAGATCGATGGACATTTTTCTTATAGCCTCCGTGTTAATTTCCAAAAATGGCGGATTGACAGGTTTAAGATTGATACTGTGCCAGCTAAGTCAGAGATGCCAAATTCGTTTCTATATGTTCCTTTTATAATGTTACACTCTACATTAAGTATGTTCGCTTTTAATAGTTCAGATTTGAAGCCTAGCATACGGCCGATACTTTGAGATTTTCCAAAATCAACGTCGTACGCACACTTCAGCTCGCATTTGTAAGTGTTTGAATTCACTGATACATGAAATCTATCCATATACGTCTTAAACAATTTTAAAAGGCTACGGTTTATATATTTGCTTATTTCGTCAATTTCGTACGCACCGTGCAGAATCTCAATTATTCTTTCGTTTTTATTTTCGTCTATGAAGTGGAATCTGTTGTTTTCCATGGTAATATTTCGTATTGAGTTTGCGCCGTGAAATCCAATCAGCCCTAATACGTATGCATAACGACTGTCTGCTTCCCACATAGGATAAATCAGCTATATGGCCTTGTTGCCCGTGCGCGTTATGCTGAACGTTCTTGCCATAACGTTGTCAACTAATGAATATCCCTCGGCAACATTTACTTATATAGAAAATTTATACATAAATGACCCCAAACTACAGTGTTGAAGTCTTGCTCGCGCTCATAATTATAATGAATTTTACAGCCCCGAAAATAGTTTAGCACTTCTTGAGGAGGAGCGAGGTCGCCAAAGCTATCATAATAGAAAACGTTGCTATTGTTCTTCTTATAGCAAGTCCAGTGAGTTCCGGGTCCCTCTTGACCATCCAAATTAATTATTGCGCACTCACGAGTCCACGCCTTCTTAGATAAATTATTTCGCATAAATACGCCTCTGAAGTGAGGTATATTTTTTGCTGCTTTTTCAGATCAACATCAGTCAGCGCTCCTCGGGACAACTGTAGGAGTTTTTTGAATTATTACGCGGCGGTGGTAAAGGAGAGGTTAGAAGTAGAGCGCTGCCACTCTTATACGGTCTTAAATAAATTCCGCTACTTTTCTTTCTAATAGCAGCCGCTTGCATAACTCGATGATGTCTTTCGGTTTCTTCCTGCAGCTTTAGCGTCATTAACTGCCTTAGCAATACCACTATCACCGCCTTCCAACGCCCTTGAAGCAGATAAACCCGCAAATAGAGGTATCAAGAGCGGAAGAAACCCACCTGTTTTAGGTAGCGTTATTACGCGAGGAACTTTAACAGTTTTTCGACCTCCGATAGCTTTTATGGCAATACGAGCGGCAATCAAGGCATGCTATATTAAACTTAGTAAACTGCCTCTGGCCGAACTTCCAATAATATGTTTCGCAGAATTTTTGATCTGCTCAAGGACATGTTTGTTAACACGCGCTTCTTCCTCTTTTTTCTTTAAAATAGCTCCTCCCCGTTTGCGACTTTTCCGAGTCATCTTGTTGCGTGCTAAGCATCAGCCCATAGCGAATTTTCTTTTCGTTTTCATGGGCGTGCCTGCAGCTAGCGCAGATACTCTGTCCTCTAAAATACGGTCAGCCCTGTGGCTTTCGCTCAGATCGTTGCTTATATCGTAACTTATATCGTGCCGTTTGCAGGCGACACCTAGCGGGTTTATACCAGGGTCTCCACGAGCGAGACGGTTTTCTAATCTAGTACCTTGACCGCAATACTGGTATCAGGCAGGTGACGTTCAAAAGGCAGCTTGTTAATAAGCCTGTTCACAACACCTGACCCCTTTCGTCGTCTAGGCATAACTAAACAGTTTGCTTTCCTCTACCACTCTATTTATACTTTTGAGGAAAAAGGTAAAAAGAAAAACTATTAATGAAGAAATTTTTTATATTTATTGTTTTAAATAATATTCTTTGCATTAAAACTTTTACAAAGAGAATACATTTCTATTCTAAATCTTAAATTTAACAGCTTTTTATGAAACATTTTTAATTGTCTACACTGCTGCTTCACACTGGATATAAACTTATTGTTTTTTCTACACTTATTTAATTTTCTATTCAAAACATTAAGTATTATCCCCATCTTCCACGTGAATGCCTGCAGCATTTTTATAGTGTTTTTGTTGTTCATCGATGACATATTTATGAAGCAAATTTAAAATACACTGTTTCGCTTCACAATTATTTAAAATAGTGTAAATGATTAAATTCGCTAATGTCGCTGTGGCGGTTGTGTTCAAGCAGTTTTTCGCGAAACGTACAAACCTTTCACAGCTTTACCCGCACCACTGCGTAAACACGATGGGTACTTCTACAGAAGTCAATTCCCAATTTGAATTAACAAAGGGTGCTATTAGATTTTCCAGCAAATAGCTTCTCAGACCGAGGCCTCTCAATAACTTTATATTATAATTTACTACTTCTTTTAACGAGAACAATGTACTCACATCGCTTTCGTACATATAAAAATACTTATTTTTATGATGTAACGAAATATTTTTTCTAACTACGTTCGCTGTAATCATAGCAAAACTCATAATAAATAGTGAATTTGCTGTTGATGGAGTGTTCGATCAGGTGATACGTAACAGAATCATTATCGGTAAGATTAACCTCTAAATCGCTAGATTTGAAAAATTCGGTTCTTATTTCGTATTACAACTTATTAAATCCTCATTGGTTGCAGATTTGTAGCAATCATTCGAACCAATTTGGAGGTTTATTTGTTCGTTTTCAAATTGCATGATGGGTAACCGCAAATTTTCTTTATCTTCCTCGTCAAAGATGAACAAAGAAACGTACTATACGTTTCTTACTTTTTGCAATTTCAGCTTTCAATTCAGCATCATGCGCTTACGATGTGAACTAAGTTATAATTTTGTTTTCTGAGATGATTTCTTACACTCAGTCTCCTCCTGCCCCTCTTCAGCCTTATTTATCTATTTTGTTGCTAATTTTCGCTGCCACGTGATACACCGACAACAGCAGAACGAAAAGGCGTTGCACTTTCTGCACGCTCTTCCGTTTAGTTGATCTCGAGGTTGAGGAAAACTTCACAGCAATACGTTAAGATTAGTACTGAAGAAAAGTCCGTCACACTCCTGTCTATTAATCTCTAATAATACATGCGCGTGCGCAGTAAAACCTTTTTAGTCTAATAGAAATTGTAAGAAACTATTCTTATACGTAGATTCGATCACTAAAGAATTATTGTACCTATCAGTTTCGATAATACACTTTAGATAATTTTTATTAGAATTAGTTGCAATATACAATGATACGAGTATTTGGCAGTATTGTAATATTAATCGAGAAATTAATAATTTTGCAATTCGTCCATTGTCATTTATATATGGATGGATTGATAAGAAATTAAGTAAAAAATAACTAACAATACTATACCAATTTTTGTTTGTAATTTTAGCCGTATTTATTTCCTTAAATAATTTCTCCAAGCGTTGAGGAATTAAATGAGGCGGTAAGTATTTTTTATTTGTATTAGAAGCGCCAACACACGTTTATCGATAGACATCTCCTCCTACGTCAAATAATCAATCTCCGATGATCTTATTTAATGTAGAAGCTAAATCTGGAAAAAATTCGTGTTCCATCTTTAAAATGCTCCTTAATGATTCTCCAAAAAGAAATTTAAATGCTGTGTAGAGATTCATTGTCTTTTTGTAACAACGCTGCTGACTTACATTAGCTGCGAACAAATTATTGTTTATAGCTACTTTAGTCTCTTCAACAGTTTGTGTTCCGGTATTTTCAGCAATATTACAGTCGGTTAAATACAAAAGAACGTAATACTCATAAAATCCGTCTATCATACAAACTTCGTTTTTAACGCTGCTGTACAAAACTTTTTTCATTTTGCACATAACTCATGAACTTTCTTTAGGTAAACACCTTAGGACTGCATAATCAGGCAGCCAAAACGGTTTTTCTACATAATCCTTTGTAAACATAATGCTGATGAAATGTTGTCACAACACTTGCTATAAGAATTACATGTAATCATATGGGAAAACGTAACTTCTAGCCGTTTCCATTGGAAAATTTGCATGTATTCTTATGGCAAAGTAGCGCCTTGCGAGTTTCCGAGGTCGTCTTCCTCTGCTTCCTCTTCTACTGGTTGTCTTCTCTCCGCTGGAAAGATGCGTAGAACGTTGGAGTGAACCTTGGTCGGATCACCGTTGGGAAGCTGGATCCAGTACACATTCGGTCCGGCTTCTTCGATGACTGTTCTGGGGCCTTCCCATCGTGGTGAGAAGGATCCGTGTGGTTGGAACACCCTCTTTCTGACCTGATCTCCAGGCATGAATCACACTGGAGGAGCCTCTGGAATCGCATATCTTGTCCTATATCGGTGTTGGTTTCGGTGTGCTAGTTGTATCCGGTCTTCCAGGTTCTGTATCCGCGGTCTGTTGTCCGCCGTGCCTTTGCTGACTTTCTACTCCCCTGACCTAGCGATTTCGTATCCGAACAGGGCCTGGCTCGGTGTTAGTTCGGTGGCTGCGTTGGCCCTCCCTCTTAGATTGTACAATGCTTCTTGAAGGGACCGATCCCAATCTGGGTCATTTTCTAGACGAAGGCAGATTATTCTTTTTATTTCCTAGTTTCTTCTTTCCACTGGGTTTGTTTGTGGATGGAATATGGGGGTCGTCTAATGTAGGCATCCCCATTTTGTCATGGCGCTATCCCAGGCAATGGAAATGAATTGGAGTCCATTGTCGAAGATTATGGCCCTTGGGTATCCGAATCTCTGCACAGGCCCAGAAAGCTTCGTGTCTGTTTCCTGTTTGCTGGTGTTTCCGCCGCTTTGAGCGCTTCTACCTTGTCTTCCTGAGCCTTGTTGCCCTCCGCTGAGATTTGGTGTCTCAAGTAAGCAATTTTTGATTTGCCAAATTGGCACTTCTCCGTCCCTATGTGGAGGTGGTTCTGCGTCAGCCTTTCGAAGACCAGCCGTAGGTGCTCTAGGTGGTCCTTCCAATTATCGGAATAGATGAAAATGTCGTCGAGGTAGACTAGGACGAACTTGTGGAGGTAGCCTGGGAGGACATCTTGTGTCATCATCCTCTGGAAAGTGGCTGGAGCGTTGTTAAGCCCGAAGGGTATGACCTTAAACTGATAGCATGTCCCATCTGGTGTGCTGAATGTTGTGAATTTCTTCGAGTTTTCTTCGATCGGGACTTGCCAGTATCCTGATTTTAGGTCTAGGGATGAGAACACTTTTGCCGTTCCTATGTTCTTGGCGGTATCCTGTATAATAGGTAACGTTGTTTTAGTCCTTCGTCATAGAGTTTAGACGCCTATAATCTACGCAGAATAGAGTATGTCCGTTTTTCTTCTTGACCAGAACTACCCTGAAACAGTAGTTGGAGGTGCTTGACTCGATGATCCCATCCGCTAGCATTGCTTGCATCTCTTTTTCCAATATAAGTTTGTTTTCTGGCAGTATCTTCCTGGAGCCAGTTTAAAGGGAGAGGCGTTATTGGACAGCTGTATGTTGTGTTTTGTTGTTGTAGTTGTTGATGGTCTCCCTTTTTGATTCATCAGGTGCCAGAAATCTCCCAGAAGTTTCTTAAAAGGATCTTCGAATTCCTTGGGGAAGTCATGTTTCACTTCCTCGATTTCCTTTTTATTCCGTGGTGGAGCTGCTGATTCCCCTTATCAGTATACAGTGGTCCTGTTCTTTTTCCCGAAGTGGATACACTGGGGCTCGTAATCCATGATCGCGTGATGACTTATCAACCACTGGCGACCTAGTATTACCGGAGCACTTAAGGAGGGTATCACATAAAATGTGTCTTCGAGTGACGTGTTGCCTGCTGTGAAGGGCAATTTTGCTCTTCCTAGTATGTGTATTTGCTGCTGTGGATTGGCGAGCTCTGCTTTTGCGGATTCCGCTGTGTATTTGTGTAGTTCGCCGGGATCAGGTTGTGTGTTGCACCTGTGTACAGTTGTGCGTTATTCCACTTCCCGTTTACCTTGATCTGGATTTTTGGAAGTTGATTGATGTGGGAGGCTTGGTTTACTGCTCTGATGGCCGAGACGTTTGGACTTCGACGGTCTCGGCCTCCTGATCGTTTCCCAGCGGTTTGTTTCTGTTTCCCCTGCTTGGACAGTCCCGATGATAATGTTTCTTCGGGCAGTAACTACATTGAGAGGTGCTGTTCTCTTGTGTGCCCCGGCGGTTTTCGTGTCCCGATCGATCTGTTCTGCGGCGTCTATGAACTTAGTAAGCGATTTGACGTTCTTTTCCCTCAGATGAACTCGGATGTGTCCGTGGAGCATATTTATCATGGTTGGTATGTCTTCCAGTAGACTTATCTTCAGGCGCTTCGCTTGCATGACTTTTATTCGTTGAAAATCTCGCACTGTTCCTTTATCCTGCTGATAGTTTCCATAGTACTGTGCTCGAATTTTGGTCAGGGTTTCCAGACTACAAAATGTGTCGAGGAACGATTGTCTAAATTCCTCGTAGTCTAAAAGGAAGTCCTCTCTTCTTTCCCACCATTTCCGGGCACCTTTTGTCAGGAATTTCTTCAATTTTCCCAATTTTGCGTCGTCTGAGATGTTTGAAAAGGCCTCTTCTATCTTTGTTATGAAGGACTCTGGATCCTCCAATGGGTCTCAAGAGAACTTGGTTATTTCCGGTTCCATTAATTGCTTGAGTCCCTGGAGTAATTGTTCCATAGGATTTTGGTTGGTGATGCTTTGGGCGCCACTGAGTTTTGTTTCAGTCTCAGAACTGATGGATGATTCCGTTTCCGTTTTCCGGCTCTCGCATCTCGTCTTCATGTTTGGTCGTGTATTCACCTTCTATAAATACCCATTAAGTTGGGCACCAATAGATACAAGGGGGTTACCCCTTGAACTTCGCAAGAGCGATATGCGGCCACGTCCTCTCTGCCTCGTTGTTGCAGGTCTCTGGATGGCGTGATGGCTACAGCCAGCTAATTCTTTATAAGAGGAGAGCTGGGCAGTAGTTTTGCGCGCACTCTTTAATGTTTGATTCTTACGCTAACTAGCACGCTACTAAGCTCAAGTGTCTAGTGTAAATAACAACGGAATTATAATCTATGAGTCTGAGTTTACTAGCACGATACTAAGCTCAAGTCTACTGCAAATAACAAAGGAATGATAATGTATGAGTTTGAGTTTACTGGCACGATACTAAGCTCAAGTGTCTAGTGGGGAATAAACTAACTAAAACTATAACTAAGGTTTGATTCCAAGTTAACTGGGCACGATAACGAGGATCAAGTGTCTATTGTATGTTACAAAAATGTTTAAAAACGGAGTAAATTGTTAATAAAAATATACGCGTACTTACTGCGTCGGGCGTCGGGACGCTGGGTGGCGGCGGCAGGTCGTTTACGGTGGGAGCTGCACGGGCTGACTGGTCGTCGCAGCAGGCTGTCGGCGCGTGACGGATGTTGGCGGGCGAGACGGCGCTGGTTGTCTGAGTATGCGGGCTGGCGGAGCGTGACGGCGAAAAGCTTCTCAGAGAATCGACATTCGTGAGGGTGCTTTACTGATGCCGTAGGCTCAGCTCTCCGGACTATCGGATACTTGGTCTCAATCTGCCTACTCCAAGCACCGAATAGTTCCCAACTACTAGTTACTTGGTCTCAATCTGCCTACTCCAAACTTCTAATAGCCACACCAACTACTGAATACTTTCTGGTTTTGGTGCCCTTTTTATACTGCTTGGCAGGAGAAAGTGGCGAAATGCTGGTTTGTCATTGGTGATTTAGAAATAACAATGGAAATTGGCCTTTCGAATTGCCATATGTTTTACATATGCAATATTCCTGGGCATTCTGTCGTCGATACGTGCATTAAATTTTGAAATTGTGGAAGAGACGAGAAACAAGTTAGTTCAACAGTCTTTGCTTTACGTATGAAGTTGCAGCACCTGTTCACCCTCTATTTAAAAAATTGTAAGTACTCAAAATTTATATTTTTTCTTGGATATTTTCCGAAATTTTCGTATAATTCATATATTATTTTAAAAATATTTATGGGTTAATTTTGTTTTTAGTTGTATATCATGTACATGGATTTAGAGAGTTTCTACAATGACGTTAATCGTAATTGGGAACTCAACGAACAAGAAGCTGAAGATGCTTTCTATGAACACTTTTTCTTCAACAAACATTCGTATATAGGTGATTTGGTGTCCGCAAAAGCTACATCCGAATGCAAGTATTATTTACCTGTTGAATCCGATTATATTTTAGACAGTAGGAATATAGAAATTAACGCTTCTGTAGTCACCACACCCATGAAAGAATGGTGGTTAGATAATATTATAAAACCTATAAAATAGAAAATGGCAGCATGCTATGGCGTATGTGAACCAGTATCATTAGATGACATTATTTCTATAGACTATATTAAGCATTAAAATGTAAAATAATTTTTAAATAAATCCATTTTTAGAAAATACATTTTTTATTTCCATAATGTTTGATTGCATTGGTAAAACTATATTTTATTTTAAAAGTTTAATTCAATTTTTATTTAAATTCATTTTATTTCTCGACATAGTCTCTTTTTAGCTTGATACATTTATTGCAATGTTTTTCCGATTTCATTAGGCCATCTTTGTAGTACGAATTATCAAAT
>JAHWXV010301567.1:0-15118 GCA_024586415.1 Phrixothrix hirtus | reverse complement strand
GGGGGGGGGTGCGCATAAACGCGCGCGAACAAAAGTGTAAAGCACAGCAATTATATGCATTTGTATGTACAGGAAGGTGCAAATATTTTGCTTAAATAAAATATTAATTCAACTAACATTAAATTATAATAAACCAAATTAAATCATTATTAAAATTCAGAATAGATTCAAATAAAAACCAACTGGCCCGACCAGTAACTATGAAACTGTTATTGCGATTTTGGACGATATCATTTTAAAATAAATATATTTCCACTATGCAAAAATGAATAAATATTTTTACTAGGGAACGATATTAACAGAGTCAGTTACAAGAGGTAACTATAGATAATATCAATTAGAGTACTCTACCTTTACATGGTCTATTTTTTCTGAATTCATTCTATGGAATTCGTGGCACCTATGTCATATACCCGCTACACCTCTATACTTTGGTTAAAAACTGCAGAGTTAGATACTTACAACAATTACTAAAAATCTTATGCCATTAATTAACATTTAACTTTAATTCACCGTTAGCTAACTGGCATCATGGTATAGATGTCTTCGATATCGCTATTCTAAATAATTCTACTAAGCAGTAATGCGAATATTGACAAATCACCCAACGACAATATTTCGATATCGCTATTCTAAATAATTCTACTAACCAGTAATGCGAATATTGACAAATCACCCAACGACAATATTCCTTCCTTCTTATTTTAATTGATTAATCATTAAATTATGAGTTACAATATTCCGTATTCAGGTCCTCCCATGATGTATTTTAAATATTCACATTATCTTGTCTGTATGATGAAATTCGATTGTTTTTCTTTCGCAACACCCCGTTTACCCAATGTTCTAACCTTTATAATGTTATGTTTCTTTAATTTTCACGACTACATTATCCATGAATGTTAAAATACCTAAAACCAGAAAGAGCTTTAAACGCTGGTAAAATATTTTGCAAAAAAATCTAAAACTTTGTCCAAAGGCTTTAAATTAACTCAATAACTGGACAGAAATCTCTCAACCAATAAACTCACGCCAATGTAACGCTTCGAAGAAAATATATATCTTTATATTTTTTCACTTTTTATTTTATTTTATGACTCAGACTTCGAGATGCGGAAATTCCCTTGACCTTCTTGGCTGCATCTACAGACTGATCAAAAAGTCTCTGTGCTCCTCGTATTTTACATGATTTTATGCTGATTTTTACATGGGATGCCGAAAGTGTCCACCGTCTTCTTGTAACACATACATAGGTCGCAGCATGTTACGAAATATCCGTTTCAGGACACCTCTGTCGACATTCCTTATGAATTATTCAATATTGGCGCATATCTGCTTGAACACACAGAGTTTTCCATTGCACCCCACAGATAATGACCGGGAGAGATCATATCTGGTGATCTTCGGGGCCAAATACTTTTGGACATTAATCTATCACCAAAGACATCGCCTAAAAGCATTATAGACATGTTAGCAGTGTGTAGTCGCGTTATTTTGCTGAAAATAGGCACCTTAAATTCACTTTCCGTCAATTGAGAAATTAAAGGAAACAGCATCACGTCACAGAATCGTTGTGAATTGATAGTGTTAGTGAAGAAAATAAGTCCGATGATGCGGATGTGGGAAAATGGCATACCTAACTCCAACTTTCTGGTAATGTAACGACGTCTCGTGTACTACATGTGCATTTCTAAGGCCATGCGCGAGTATTGGGTCTATTTCATATCCAGACAAATGAAACCATGTTTCATCTGAAAAAAGTCATATCCAGTATTAAATATTTTTCTATGGAATCTTCCCCAAAAAATAATAATTGAAAAAATAATAACAATTCGGATGTTGATAATTAATTTTATTAAAAAATATATTGTAACCTAACATTTTCGTTCAAAGTATTGTACAACAGTAAGAATCGTTCTCAAGGAGATAATTTTTTTTAAACTTTCAAAAAGATTACATCCGATAATTTTCGGCATTGTACTTAAAAACTTTTAACGACTTTTTATTGAAATCGTATTTTGTAACTGAATCGTTAAGTTGAAGAATTAAATTTCTTCAACTACAACAATCGATGTTTTTAAGTCCGATAGTAACAAACGAGTAATATTTTCACACTAAATGCTAAAATTTGAATCAATATATGTATGTGTAACATAACCACGTTTGTGTCGACATTTGTGAGCTGATAAGTACTAATAGTGAAATTAAATTAATTGTGCGTGCACTAAAGTTACTGGGGAACGATATAATTTCCTAAAGATGTCGGTTGGTATATTAAAAGAATTGCTATCATCTCTTAATTGACGAAGCAAACGCCTATTTTCATTTCTGAAAAACAAAAATACGAAGTGTTACAAACGTGGGAACCTATTGAATTTGTTTGTATTGCCTTCTTTGTTATTGTGCCTCCATTTATCGAATTAAAAAAGATTTTAAAGCTAATACATCACCAATAGTTTTATTTTTAACCTCACCACTACTCAATTATCATTTATTTGAAATCAGGATTGTAAACGTCAAATATAAATTCTGTAGGTATAACGACGTTAACTAGAACTTTTAAGATATCGTGACTAAACGAATATATCTAACCTCGCAGTCGTAATGTAACTAAACCGTTACGAGTTACAAATTAAGAAAAGTCGTTACGGAACGACAGTCAGCGCTAAACGACATCGTTATGAGTTACAAGATACAGGTGTTAGTCTCGTTTAGTGACTGGTTCGTTTTATAAAAAATATTTTTTTCCGTTTAAATACGAATTTGTGTATGATCTAAGTTTGAACATGATTTTGAAATAAATATGAACCGATTAAACCAATATAATCGTTGTGAAAGTTTAAAATTTGAACTATGTGGTGACCATTTCTTTAAAAATATCATTAAATGGGATTGTGCCTGCATAATTATGTATAATTTTTCCGTGAGAAATTATTATTGCAAAGTAATTTTCGAAAAAGATGTTGGGAAATTTTTATAAATAAAGTTTGGTTCAAAATGTAGTTTTTAAACTATCTATTCTAGTAAAATTGTTTCAGTTGTATTAGGGACTGTAATGCAAGTTAAGTTAAATTTAAGGTTTAAATTAAGTATTGTAATTTTCCGGAGAAATCTTTTATAAAACTTTTGAGACCTAATTTATTGTTTTTAAATTATGTATTGCAAGATAGTTGATAATTGTGCTGTCCGGTGTAATTAAAAGTTTACATTGATATTGTTACAGTAAGAAGGTTCGTTGCTATATGAGTGATTCGCTTAGTTTGTGAAGTTGTGAGGTGCTTGTTATTAACTGGGCATTGTGTGTCGTTTGGCTTTTGTAAATAATTTGCGATTTCATTCGAATTAAGTTCTTTGTGATAGTAGGAAACAGTTTAAACAATCTAAAAAGTTATTTTTTATGCATCCTTGAGGAATATTATTTTTATCGCAATCGTTAAGGCTGGGTACTTTTGGATGATTTTATTGATAACAATCTATCATACTATCATTCCATGAAACCACGCAGAAAAATCCACGCACGGTGCCGTCTCCCTTTCTTTATAGGTGTGGGTAAATTTATTCAATTTGTTACGTTTCATAATATTATATGCGCTCGTCAATTTTGTGATATTTCTGCCAAAAATTGTGAAGAGAATGTTATTTTATTTTCCACAACATCCGAAAATACATTTTGGCATATTTCTTCATCTCCAGTAACCCATTTGTTGAGTTTTTTTTGAAGATCAGATCCCATGTTTTTACATTTGATTGAGAACTTATGTATTTAGTTTGACCTTAAAATTGTTTTCGTAAAGTAGGTGATAGATTAATGGATTTCTAACTTTTCCTTCAGGATTTTTGACTTGTATGCTTTATATTGTCATTGGCAAATGAAATTCGTTATGACACTTTTGAATTTGTTGATTATTCCCGTTACTACACCGTAGAAGATATGTTTGGATCTCTAATTTTTAAAATATTTGTCACTTCCCTATGAGTTGTGCTTTCTCCACAAATTAATCCTATTTCAATCTATTCTTGGAAAGAAAGTATTTTTGGAAATAAAAGTTAAACACAACGTCAATATTTTGTTTATTGGAAATATCAAATTTACCTGTCTACCATAGTCAACTGCTATTATATATTTTTATAAAGTTTTCAAATTTATTAACAAAACATTTGAACTGGTATTTTCGGACAAATTTATGAAATTCGATCTGTTTATTTAACTTCTGTTTTAAGTTATTTTAAATTTTGTAGATAACGCTGCCATATTATTTCAATTACTAAACATATTAAAAAGGAAAACAAAACTTCCACCAGATCATAGTAATCCCTCAGTTATTTCTAAAAAAACTCATCTGAAACTCATTTATTTGATGAGTTAATTTAAAAACTTTCAACTTGCTTAAATATCTTATGTAGTCTATTTTTTGCAGCTATTAATTTCAACAACGTTTTTGAATTTATATGTAGTTCAATGAGAACTAAACTAGCAAGCCAGTTTTGTATTTTTTCTAGAATCAATACACATTTTTAATATCGTCAATTTGTGGTTATACAAGTCCACTTTTCCTTAACATAATCTCAATTTAAACACCACATCGATCTCTATTCCCTATTATGAAATAATTCTGCAAAAATTCCTTTCAATTTATGAACTTTCACATTATTAATTTACATAACAATTTTCGGAAGACTTTTCATGCAATAACCTACTAAAGAAGATGCTCTTAGTAATTAATTTATAAACTAGCATATAATTTTAATATGTCTGTTGTTGCTCGATCTAACCCGTTAACTATTACCAATTTATGTTTTTAATATGTAACTTGTCTCTACTAATAAATGTCTTATAAATATTCTTTAACATCTTTCAGGCACTGTTTCCTTAATGAGCGACATTAAAATATTTTCTGGTTAATATTAGACATAAATAATATCATTTAAAATATTTATGATTTTTAAATTGTGTACATGTTATGAAATTTTCCAGTATTATTTCTCACGATCTAAATTAACGGAATTTATATATTTATGTGACAACTATTTACTATAATTTACTGTGTTCGATTTAATACCTTAATGTTTATATAAAACCTATATCTATCTTTTACAATCCAACATAAAATATATTTAATACTATATTACTTCAATTAGATATCTTACGTTAATATACAGGGTTTCCGAGAATGAGTGTTGTGGTTTCATGGGGTTATTATGAAATATATTTTATGCGAAATGGATTGAAAGTGATTTTATTTTATCGAGAAACTCAAAACAATACGTGTTCATGTTTTTATTTTATACCATTATTACTTTTACCATAATTGTCATTATGGTTAAATTTATCATTTTCTTGTTATAACCTGAAATAAGTGCAATAATTGTAGAAGTGTTGTTGTCTTGTTCTACGATATTTACTGTACAACAAAAACCTGCGCGTGTCTATTGTTGGCTGAACACAAATCCATAATTCTGGTACAATGGTACAAGTGAGAGTACAATAAAACTCCACCGCATGTGAACAATATCAAGCGATGGTACAAACAGTGCAAGGAGACCTGTAGTGTGCAGGCCGGAAAACCAGCAGGAAAACAATATCAGAAGAAGATGTGGAAAGAATCTAGCAGTACTCCAAAGTCCATTCCACGCCATAGTCAACAATTAAATCTTCCAAAATCTACTGTGTGTATGACGTCATGCGAAAGAAATTAGAGTGGCATGCCTATAAAATTCAAGCTTTGCATGCAATCAAGTCACAAGGCAAAGGGCGTAAGACTGAGCTAACTATGAACATGTTAGAATGAATTAAAGATGAAACAGGATTTCTAGAAGGCATCATCTTCTCTAACGCGGCAAAATTTCATGTTAGCAGTTGTGTAAATCGGCACAATTACCGAATGTGTCATACACCAACACATTTAAGATTCTCCTAAAGTCAATGTTTTGTGCTGCCTAATATGCAACGAGACTTTTGGGACCTTATTCTTTGCAGAAACCAACGTCAACCCCACCATGTATCTGGACATGCTACATAATTTTCTGTTCCCTCAAATGAAACATCTTTCAATAAGATGGAACACCGTCGCACTTTGCGAAATATATGCAAGGCGAGTTAAATCGTTGATTTTCAAAGCTTGGTAGACATATACCTATCACATGACCTGCACGAAGTCCAGATCTTGCCTCATTAGACTTCTTCTTCTGAGGTTATATAAAGGATGAGGTTTATAGTAAAAGATTGGACAATCTTGTCTACCTCAAGTAAAAAATAAGATCAGCAATCACAAGCACTACTCCAGACGTTGGTCCAGAGTGTGGAATGAAATTGCATATCGCTATGGTTTGTATCGTTCTGTTAATGGTGCGCATAATGTTGTTCCAAAATCTCTTTCAATCATTTTATGAAATCTTACGAAATCCCACCAATAATTCTCGGAAACCCTGTATTAATCAAATATGCTACTTCATTAACTGCATTAACAGCTTTAATTATATTTTTTCCATAATACTTGTCTTAAATTATAAATATTTAAAATTAAGTTAAAAAAAGAGGAACCTCAAATATAGCTGGTCGTACTTTATTAAATAAATCAACCTTACCCCCATTGATGTAGCCGGTTTGAAATTAAAAGGGTTGTAACTCTATCCTATGATATATATTACAATGTTATTATAATAATCAATTATTTGTAACAACGCTTCTATGAAGAAATTCTTGCTATACTATTGATTACTTATTGGTACAGATGCACATTAATTTAAAACTTGCGAAAGAAATGTATTCGAATAAGACAGTATGTAAACCTGCGCTCTATCGTACTATGGAAAATATGGGCCAATGTCTAATTAAAAATCTATAACCTTTTTGTCTTTTTATTTAAATCTTCCACGCTTTGCATGAATTTAGTAAAATACAGAATCAATAAAATCAGTATAAATTCATTCTTATTTTGTAATTTGTGTATAGTAAATAAATATATCTATCGTAAATATGTCAGTCTGGTTATATTTGTATATTAAAATATAATAATATGAAAAGATCAACACTGAGTTTATACACATATTATTTAATATAATAATTCTTCATTAATCATATTCGTGATGAAATTATCAAATAGAATGGAAATAATACAAGGTTGTATTATTTTCTTCCTATTTAAAACTATTTAATAATAATATTAGTTTTACGCATTTTTTTTTTAAAAATAATAATACCACATATACATAATTTCATAGTTATTTTCGACACAAATGCGCTGTTACCTCAGATTTCAGGCCCAAGATCAATTTTTATAGAACGAGGCGTAAGCCGAGTTCTGTAAAGCAGATTGAGGACCTGAAATGTGACAGCGCACTAATATTGAGCAACGTTTTTTGTGTTCGTCTAACCATATTCCGAAAAAACACTAATTTACTGTAAATTTTGAGGTTAATTGTGATACTTGTCAAATTAGGTATATAAACGGAAAAATGTATATATTTAGTTAAATAAAGGTACATAAACGGAAAAATGTATATATTTAGTTATATACCACATTTCTGGTTAGTAGTTTAAAAAACCAATACAAAAACTAATTTTTATACTATAATTTTTCAATAAATTGAAAGTTTAACTTTTGTCTAATTAATGATTATTATTTATATAATTTATAATAATAGTTATTATTAAAACAGCGTTTCCGATTTTCTGCATAACACCAGTGCAGTGCATATCAGCCGTTCTCCTTTTACAATAAAAATACGTACAATATTTTGCAGTTTTTCCTATTTTTTTGTACTGCATTTTATAAATAGAAATCACTACAATGTACTACATCTGTGGAGTGTATATAAATCGGAAACGCTACTAGTAACCGTTTAGTAATAAAATTAGAGTTAAAAATCACATAAACTTTTCAATGAATTGGTAATTAAATTGTTAAATGAAAAGTATATCTACGAAATAAAAATACAATAATTATCCTTATACGAGGGCGGTCTGATTAGTGAGGTAACTAACCTAGAAATGGCGTTATAATCTACGCATGCGTGCATTTATTAAATCTATCATATATTATAAGACCGCTGTCAAAGTTTCAGTCAAATACGTTGCGTCCTTCGTCTTTTACAGTTGTTTAAAGTAAACGTGTTACGTTGTTTTGTGAATATGGACAAAATAGAATATCGTGTTGTGATTAAACACTTCCATATCGCCGGGAAAAACCCAAATAAACTAAATAAGAGTTAGATAATGTTCACGGCGGATCTGCGCCATCATTTAAGACAGTTTATTTCTAGATGAATGAATTTAAACGTGACCGTACAAGTACCAAAGACAAAAAAAAATCAAGACGTCCGAAAGAGACTACCGCTGATTAAATGATCACCAATGATTATCAATTAAAGGTGCGTGTGATAGCAAACACTATAGGTATATCTAAAGAACGTGTTGGTCATATCTTACATGAATACTTGTGTATGAGAAGGCTGCAAGCAAGATGGGTGCCGTGTCTGCAAACGCGCATAACAACTTCTGAGTACTGTTTGACCCTTTTTAAGCATAATTCCACCGAACTTTTGGGTCGATTTATTACTGTTGACGAAACATGGATACACCGCTATAACCCCGAAACAAACATTCAATCCAAATAATGGGTAGAAGCCGGTTGCAGTGCACCGGAGAAAACAAAAGTCGTTCCATCAGCTAACAAAGTTATAGCCATCGTATTTTGGGATTCTTGTGGTATTATCTTTATAGATTATCTGCAAAAGGGCAAACAATCACAGGCGAGTACTACGCGTCGTTATTAGACCAACTGATTGAAGAAAAAACAACCTCATTTGGCAAAAAGAAGGTGTTGTTTCATCATGACAATGCAGTGGTTCATTCATCCAACATTGTCACGGCAAAATTAGTTCAATTGCGATTCTAAATACTTCGTCATGCACCTTACAGTCCAGATTTAGCTCCATCTGACTTTTTCTTGTTTCCAAACTTGAAAAAATGACTAGGTGGAACGAGATTTTCATCTAATGAGGAAGCGATTGTAGAAACAAATGATTATAGTGATTATAGTGAAAGCATTAAACGACTTGAACATCGTTGGAATAAGTTCATCGAGTTAAAAGGGGAGTATGTCGAAAAATAAATGTAAGAAACTTGAATAAAGTAGCTTCTTTTGTTTCGACTTACCTTAGTTTTCAGACTACCCTCGTATACCTTAGTTTCAGCAGCAACTTTGTTCAATTTTAAAAGTGTCAAACTTTCTTCGTCTAAATCCTTTATATTTTTTCCGTACGTTTATATATAGTCTGATGCGTACAGTAGCGTGTGAAATAATTGTCCGTTTGTTGCAGATCTAGAACATTCTCTTCATTTTGTAACTTAAATATTTTATAATCCTTACTACGAGATTCTTGAACATCTTCTAAAAATTGTCCCATGAGTAACCCAGCAAAGTCATTTGCGATACTCTTTTCATGTATAAATGTATTATGAACTGAATAGGACGTATAATACCAAACACAGTTACTGATGTAGATCCTTGCAGGTTCCAAAGCATAGTCACGAAATGCCCGAGATTCAGGCTGAATAAGTATATAAAGCTGTTTAATTAACATTTCATATACTCCTGTAATTTTAGCTAGCCAACTGGCTTTATAAAAAAATGTTTTTGCAATGTTAAAGTCATTAGTATTGCCGCTTACTTGTCGGGTTTATTGATAATCAAAGCAAGTTCTTCTCAAAACCGCCTGTCCCATGTTTTTCGTCCCCTGTTTCATTTTTTATTTTCTTCAGTGGTGACTGACGACTTTTAGAAAGAAAGATTGAAGTATGGAAAATCATCTCCATGCAGCGTTTCCAAGCATCTTTATTTTCAAGTCTCGCGCTTACTTTATCCAAATTATTCATTTGGCTAGGAGTAGCACAAAAAATGGTATATGTTGCACTTGAAGACGTACCGGTTAATAAATGGGAGATTTTTTCATGTAGCATTATCAAAACAAGTCCACCTTAAACCCGAATTCCTTCTCCAGTTTTATTTATGATTGATGGATGCAAAATATCAATTTGTCTTTGAATGTCATCCATGACAGTGAATATCGTTAGAAAATTCAATTAAAATAGGCGGATAAAATCGTACACATGAGAGTTTTGCCATACAGCACTGCCAGTTTCTTCATCTATTAACCTGATGGCCGAAAAGGAAATAATGAACAAATGTTTGTCAGAAATAAGTTCAGACTCTTCAGAAAGTGTTTGCTTATATTCATGTTGACCGTATAAGCTGTCACACCCCCACTCACTATATAAAAGCAAATCTAGTTTTATAAATGAAGTCGATTAATCAAATACTACCTGCCGTTTAATCTAAAAAATGTTGTGAAGACGTCACTTTTACATAATTTTTGGAAATGTCTATAGCCGAATCTGGTAGGTAACACCTCCGTTTACTCTCTTGGACTTTATAAAGAGGTGGAAATAAGGAACAGTTCTTTTCATTCATAAGATTCCTAAGTACAGCTATTGTGCTTTAGTCAAATCTAAATCAATGAAAACGTTTAATGCTTCCTAATCAGTCAATATTTTTGTTTGATTGGAGTCCTCTTGAATTGGTTTCAAAATTGATTTCTGACCTACGCAAAGTTATTAATTATTCTTAATCTAACCGATCACTATTGTTTCTAAGAAAATCATATTTCTTTCATGATGCCCGGGTCCAACGTTTGTTGAATTAAGGGATTAATTTTTTGTAAATCATGAATTATCATGGATATATTGTCTTCCAAAACATATTTATCACACAAACAATTATTTAACCCCGAAATATTTCTTCCCCCTTCAATATAGGCAAGAGCTACTTTACGTTTTGAAAATGTAAAAGGATTCATCTCCAAAGATATTTTGAAAATTAGCAAATATGTTGAGATTTTAATTAAATAAATATACATTGGAACTTTATATAGCTGATTGTGAGTTGAACAGTGTGCATATGTACGGTGTGCCTGCGATATAACACACGATTCGTCCATAATATTGTTATCGCGCTGTTTTAGGAAATATGAGTGTAACATATTTTCAAACTTATTTTCACAAAACATGTTATTGATATATTTAATTGTGTAAGACAGTAAAGGTCAAATTATAATCACTCATATGGAAACAATACAGTACTGCGCTAAAACCGCAAACATAATATTTTGCTAGTACATGGACTACTCTTACATTTTTCTCGTAACTTCAAAGAGAGCAGCCATTCGCAGTTGATATGTCCATATCATTAATCTATATTTACGTTACAAAATGGGGTGAAGTTTAAATGTTAGTCAAGTGTAGCTAACAATGAAAAGTTAAGACTACGTTAAAATATCTCATAAATATACGTTGTCGTACTAGGCATCGTTTATTAACTACATACCAATTTCAAATTAACTATATTTTCTTTCTAGAAATATATAACAAAAAACTTTTTGGGTCATAATTTAATGATATAACACTTTCAATGTAGCAAAGTAAGTAAGTCAAAAAATCAAGCTAAATCGGTACTAAATATCAAAATATTACATTTTAAGTACCTAAGAAATATGAAATGTTATGGAATTAAAAGTTTTGTAATAGTCGGTTATGATCTGGGCTTGTTCTACTATTTTCCCTCCTGCAGCGGTGTAGGAATTTTATGAAAACTATTGCGTTTGCTTAAACTGTATTTGCTATGCTACTGTGCAACTTTGCTGAACACTAGCTTGCTTCATTCGAAAAAACCAAATCAAAGCGTTAGCTATCAATCTTCTAGGGCTACCCATCAATTCTGTACGAATTTAATTAACGTATACGGCTCTTTTCGAATATTTCGAAACACTCTACGACATGGAAATGAGAACTTTTATATCAAAAAGGACTATAGTATAAATAACTGTTATTCAAATTAACTAACTTATGTATATGAAATATCGTTAATAGACCTCATCTTAGCTATTTATTTTTATTTCATACAATTTCTAAATAATTCTGTGAGAAACAATTTAAATTATGAATGACGGTCGTAGTTCGTTTTTAGAGCGAAACAAATTAACTGTGTTGACATTGGTTTCTTTATGTTGTCGCAACAATCTCAATGTAAAACTATATTCTTCTTTTAGAACAGCTACTCATAATTTAAATTTTAATTAAATGTGTTATTTTTTATGCCAACAAGATTAAAATTACTATTTGCTTTTACCTAACTTAAGCAATAAGATAAATTACTCCGGAAAATACTGCAGATGGACGGAAAAATGTAATTAATATACAGTGCCCACTTAATTTGCGTGGAATAACCTTCCATGAGAGATTTTATGCCTTGATTAGGCATTGATTTATGTATGTAGTATTTAAACAGACATTGTCACCTTTGCTTAATGAATTTGGTGCTTTAAGTTCAATGTCGTATATTTGTAATGGGTATAAAATTTATTTACAAACCAATAATAATACTGATAGGAGCAAATTTAGAATGTATTTTCGACAATTAAGTAACTAATCAATTAATTTTAAAATGAGGATGGTTTACTTCCGTCATATAGTCACTTAATCGTTGATTCTTCTAATTAATATTTTTTGTAAAAAGCTGTTGTTTACCCTGAATTTTCTCAACTTTAATAAATATATGTACATGATAGTAATCATCAATTGCATTAACTTTGTTTAAACAGATTTCGTGCTTTAGCAAATTTATTCAATTAATTTGTTTGTAATAGAGCTTTATCAATTAAGAGAAACTATTTCAAAAACGTAAATAATCTTTCTATTGTCGTTCTTTGATGCTGGGATCGGATAAATAACTAGAATATTTGTCTTTTCAGTACAAACTGATTTTCTTTTCTGAACTTCGAAAGATTTTAGCGCCAAAAATTCAATTAATGTTCATTCTCAATATTCTGAACCATCACTATGTAACAATACGTAGTTTTTTCTTGAACCTCTATAATGTTAACTAAAACAGATTTTTCCCTTTCAATATAATGTTTTGTTTCAAAATATTATGTTTCATAGTGAACTTCTCCAACAATGTCAGCAATAAATTCTTCAGTTGAGTTATCATTTGTGATTAGTTAATTAACAACTAAGTCGCTGTCAAAATTTTTATTATTTTCTGTAACACTTTTACCCGGTTCCACCATTGCCCTTATCTCTTAACATTTATTCTTTATGAAACTGCTAAATAACGTTACTCCTACTGATAGTTTACTAAAATCTTATTCACTACGTCGCGTGACTCCGCTTCTTCGATTTGTAAGACTTGTCCATTGTCTAATGGTACAATTCTCTTCGTCCTAAACGAACTAGGCAAATTGTTTTATTTCATTTTCCGACTTGTTAATTCATGCCTATGGTATATGGTATGGTATATTTAGGTTATACCAAGCGACTAAAATATTCACAAGCTTTTCTTCACCAATTATAATGGCATAATGGCTAAAATTTAAAATAAACACATGTTATGTAAAAATCAACTTATATTGGAAAAAAGTACGTAATTTTTATTTTGTTTTATGATATAAATATAAGATGACTACTGAAGTACACACATGTGAACATTTGGCGCAATATGCTATACAAAATCAAATATTACGAAATATATCAAAATATACATACATTAATACATCCCCTCTTTTAATTATAGTGTCTAAAGAAGTACCTGCAAGAAGAATTCCTTTAAAATACTTTCTGACGCTGAGATCTCGGGCTGGGGCTTGTCTGAGGGTGAGGTATTCGGTTGGGTTTCAGATGCAAGCTCTACAGAACTATTTATTAGAGATAAGGGGCATGTTCGCAAACAGCTTTTATGCAGTCGCATTAATTACTTTTTCTTACGAATATGAAATATAGTATAGAGAAAGTCATGCTTTCGGTCAAAATTTTCGATGTCCAGTTTTTAGGTCACCTGAATCCGAAAAATATGTTTTTAGAAATTGGTCTGTATGTGTGTACGTGTGTGTGTGTGTGTGTGTGTGTGTGTGTGTGTGTGTGTGTGTGTGTCTGCGTCTGCGTCTGCGTCTGCGCCTGTGCGTGTGAGTGTGAGTGTGTGCGCGTGCGTGTGCGTGTGCGTGAGCGTGAGCGTGAGCGTGAGCGTGAGTGTGGGTGTGTGTGTGTGTGTGTATGTTTGTAGATGCGTGCATGCATGCGTGCGTGCTTGCGGGCGTGCGTACATGTATAAAGGAAATTATAAATGGATGAATTATTTATGCTTTTAAATTAATTTTAGAGTTCACGATATAGGTGTATGGGAAAGTAACTAACGTCAATAAATTTAAAATATGCAAGAGAAAGTCGTGTGTTGTCTCAAACCAGATTTTTTCTAAAGCTTGACAAACGCTCAGAATGTACTTCCCAGAACGATAAATACGTATCTATTTCAGCGATTGCTTTTTATTTCTAAATACTTAGCTCTCACAGCGCAGTCTAATTGTGTCTTTTACTACATTAATAAAATTAAACTTCGGAAAGTTTTCATTAAAATCATCAGAACGGCTAAAGCGATTTTAAAAATATATTACTATTAACATGACAAATTTAATGTAAGTGCTCTAAATTGTTGGTTATTACTTATCAAGATCTAATTAGCTACAACATATTACTATGGAACAAACTTCGTTCATAAACGTGCTTTAGAATAAGAGATATTAAGGTTCCGCATAATAATAGACTACCTATTTTAACTCTTTAAATATTAAAACTCCGATGCTTCAAAAAAGTAGCTTTTCATGGACGCAATAGCCCATTTGAAAAGATATCGCTTAATGTAGTTAAATAATTTTCAAAATTGTAGGTTTTTCAGAATATGTGGCAAATATACTTACAAGACACCATTCAGGTAAATAATATATCAATAGTATATTATATACCAAGGGACTAAAGTGTTTCTTTTAATCCCAAGAGGGAAATAAACTCTCGGAGGATTAAAAAGCACTTTTAGTTCCGAGATATATACATTATTTTTTGTACTTTCGAAAAATTTGAAATCAAAAAGGTCAAAGAAAGTGAAATTGACAGTTCATTCGATTTATTAATTTATTAATGTATGCTTCACGGCAAATGCTATTTGAATTTAATTTACGAAGCGCTATAGAAACGCTTTCGGCAATATGTAATTTTGATTGGTTAATTTTTGTT
>JAHWXV010301473.1:0-12385 GCA_024586415.1 Phrixothrix hirtus | reverse complement strand
ACTTTATCTAGTGTAGGTCAACGATCATGAACTCTTCGATTATTTACGTACTTTACCTAACATAAATACTAATATAAGATTAATTATTAATATTAACAAACGGAAAAAATATCGGTAATTAAATATGAAAGGGTTAAATAAAATATATATATATAGGATGTTCTAATTATGAATCGGTAACAAATAATTTAAATTATATACAATTAATGGGTCTTTACCTGAACTTAGCATTTAGTTTGCGTTTGATAATTACTAAATTAGTTATTTGTTTCAAACTAAAATAAATGCCAGGTAAAGGCACGTTACAAGTATTTGGGTACCACCTTTAATTCTACGTAGTTTTATTGAAAAAGCGTTGTAAATCCAGTGCCAATAATTATTGATATCTTAGTTACTGATACAAGTACAGCGAAGACGTCATTTCCAAAATCAGCGCAAGGCAGTAAAAATACACGACCAGGGTTTCCTTTCCAGAAGGATATAAAATTCCCTGACTTTTCCAGGTTTTCCCTGACTTTTACTATTTTTGTATGGGTATTCTTTTGAATTTATTAACACTATTCAATAATCACTCTATAGAGACTTAGTATACAGGAGACAGATAGTTCACAAAAGCGAACCTGGCTCCTCAGGGAAACTGAAAAGTTCCCGCTGTTCATTCTTCTTGTTGACCGATATGGGGCTATAAGGGAATCTTTAGAGCCCAGCTAAGGAAACCTATAAAAAAACTCTAATTTAAACTAACTACACATTTTAGTGTATTCGTAAAGTGGCTGCGCTATTTCAAAGTTATCGTTTATTTTTGTTAATGCGTTCATTTGCATTTCGTTAGTTAAATAAATTAAGCTGTTAGATTAGATACTTTAATGATCATTTTTCCAGTATGATAGTAATTTATAAACCATTTATGCTATTTATCAACCGTACACACAAATAATTTAAATTCTGATGAATGCAACTAACCATGACTAATAAAAACAAGGAACTGAAAGAAGCCACCCCATAATTCACACAATGTATTTGGATCTTTTCAAAAATTTTAGTCCTTATGCAAAGGGACTATAAAGTTTACACTATTGTATAATGTTATATATTTTTACATACTTTACTAAAGTAAAAATTATTTGGTGTTTTTCTAGAATCATTATAGAATTCCATGACGTTTAGTAATTTTTATTAAATTCCCAGGCTATTCTATGACTTTTGAGATATTTACAAAATTCCCTGGCAGTTCCAGGTTTTTCAGGTAGGGGAAACGCTAGCAACCCAAGATAAAAGAAAATTTGGGTAGCTCGACTCACCAAATTCACCAAGAAAAGCACGCAGTAATCCGAATTTGCGAGGTTGATAAAAGTTATATTTACTAAGAAAATTGGACGTCAAGTAAGTGAAAATTTACAAACATTATTAAAATAGTGAAGAAATATAATTTCTATTTGTATTCATTTAAATAATTTTAAAAGACTTTTTAAATTTTAAATTTTACATTTTTCTCTAAGTTGCTAATATTACACCGCAAATCACGTAATAAACGTTAACGGCCTGATATTAGAAAAATTGTTGATAATTTGTTTTAAAATTTCATTTTTAATGAAAACTTGTTTATATGTATATCTTTTACTTATATTTGAAATAATAAATGTTTGTTCAAATTTTAATCTGATTTTGGCTCATGTAAAAATAAATACAAGTACTCACGGTACAATTATGGGAAATCCTGTGTAATCTTTAGAAAGGTACTCGGCCCTTTTAACAAATCGACAGGTGGAAATCATCTTTAAAAGTCGAAATTTTATACAGTTTAAAATACTGTTTGCTGCATTGTTTAAAGTTAATGCACGCTATCCAGTTAATTATTTATAACAAGCCATTAGTAACGCAGTGAACATTGCGGTAGCCTGTGTGCGTTCGCTCTGATGCGCGAAACAATTGGAACGCGTAGTTACATTTTTCTGTGACTCTCAGCGTACGCGAAATTAACCTAATGCGTTTTTCAACATCTAGCTCCAATAACTTTGAGTGCGACGAATATTTAACCGTACCTGACGATAAGAAAAGGGTTATAATAACGCAATGTTGTAGTTATATTAGCTTTATTCGCGGTAACAATTCTTGATCAGTTGGAGCCAAATTTACACGCGCACCTCGATTTTCAGCGTTTGCAACGGACGATGCAAATCGAAGTGCGCATGCGAATTTGGCTCCGACTGATCAGGGATCGTTACCGCGAATAAAGATAATATAAAATTGTATTTTTCATTAACCATTTAAAATTTAAAAACTCTTTTTCGACCGAAGTTAGTCCCTTTCTATTAAATTGGTGTCTGTATCGCTTTTTCTTTTTCTTTTTGTTCGTAATCAGTAGAGATTCTGTTGACGGAGTTATCTTATCAACTGGTAAGAAGCAATTGATTAGATTATTCGAATTCAATTCGTTGTTACTAAATTTAAGCCCATCTTCCATTATTGCATATGTTAATGTTCTTTCAATTCAAGTCTTACAGAGAACTTTTAGTTTCCAAAATCAGTAAATTCACCTCTCTGATTAGTCAAGTTCAATGTAATGTTACTTATACGATTAGTGTTTACTTCCAAATATGGCGGATTAATGGTGTTTTATTTAATCTAAAACCTGGTGGAACAGATATGTCAACCTCATATAATGTTCGAACTCTTTCACCGTTTCCATATACACCTTCCATTATACTACATTCTACTTGTGTGTTAGTGTGCTTCAAGATTTACACATCCAAATCAGAAAAATATTCCAAGTTAGGTTCTAAAATCTTTGAACTGCGTGCTATACTTTCTGACTGTTCAAAATCAATGCTGTACTTGCTTTTTATTACACATTTTAGAGTATGCTATTAGCTGTTAATTGAAAGACTTGTTGAACATTCGATTGCTTGGTGTTAGGTTTATTCAAATACCTCTTGGTGAATTCCTTTTGTAAATAGTTGTTAATTTCATCAATTTCATAGGATCTGTGTGATATAGAAATTTTCTTCAGATTTTTCTTTAGTTTCCCACCTGCTACAGTTTTCTCTACTTCATAATGTACTTTATCATTACCCTTAGTAATATTTATAATAGAATTACAACCGTAAAAAGCAACTAAAACTAAGACTTATTTACGATTTGATGATAATTCAATTGGGGGATAGAAACCATAGCTTGCAGTGTTGCCTACACCTTCTAAAATGAATGTAATCGACATATAAACTAAGTCGTTTCTAGAAATTATCTCTTATTGTATACAACATTACCAGTTTTCATTATAGATGTCCGCAATTGAAAGTGTTAAAATTCCGTTCTCTTTGATAATAATGATATATCTTTCATCCCTGAAAATAGGCATTAATTTCCTTAGGCGGTTTCAAATCACCAAAGGTATCATAATAATATACTTTATTTCCATGTTTATGATATGTTACCCAATCACTGCCTGCACCAGATGGTTGATCTAAATTAACAATTCCTCTCTCTTTAACTTTAGGTTTTGTAGTAGGTAACTTATCACGCATAAAAACATTTCAGTTCCCACCTTTATTGCTTAATGCAGTTTCATTCAGACGTCTTTTGACTGTTAGAGGCGATATTTTGACATCGCGAACGTTCACGAGATAATTTTTCAAAACGTTACCCTTATTACGTTTTTAGTAGTGGCAGTGAGTGCAAAGGACTAAAAAAAGAGTGTGCTATATCAAAGAAATGGAAGGGTATTGATTTTTAGGTGACATTTTATACCGTGGATTCAGACTTATTCAGAATTCATACTGAGTTATGTTTAGTATGACCAACATGGCTACGGAAACAGATAATTCCGTAGTTATAAAATTTATGAGAGGTAAAATGACTAATTTTGCTGTAAAAAATAGCTATGAAATAAGATGCCAACCTGCATTTATATCTAATAACGAAAAAAGAATACATTTATTTAGTACATAAAAAACTGACAAATAGAGGTCTAGGTAGTCAAATAAAAAAATTCTTAAAACGATTGAAAAAATAACATAGAAAAACGAGCATTACGAAAAAAAAATTGTTTCTTAAGAAGTATAAATAAAACCCGTTGTATATTTTGATGATTGCCAAAATAACCTCTTACTGGTTTGGAAAGCGCTAGTCAGCCTGTCACTGGTTCAGTCTTAAACCAGGTAAAATTTAGATTTGGCTGCAGGAGGAATAGTGCCAGATTAACCTGATCTCCCTGTATAAAAGATCTTAGCTGCATCAACTGGATTACAAATCTATTTCCATGGCCTGATTCAGTCTCAAACCAGGAAAAATGTAGACTTGGAACTATAGGACAATTTATACTAGCGATGCTGTATGCTACTGTACCTCCACATAGCGTCATGCGAGAAAATTATGACCTAGTCCAGTACAGTGGCAGAGTAACTATCAAGAATGATAGATACTAATTTTATTAAATTTTTGCAGCCTTTTTGTACATAAATTGATGCTAACTATTACATTTAGCGATGTCTATTCTTTTCTATTTTGAACTAATTAAATTGCAAGTTCTAAGTTATATTGTTGCTTAAACTTATACCTTAGCTTTTTTCTGTGTAATCTCTACTAGAAATAATAATTTTACATGTCATGAAGTTTGTCAACCTACCATTAAGTAATTTATGTGTTTGCATATTAACTAGAACAACCTATGAAATATTTTGCATTAAAATATTTTCCTAATTATTATAGGATTTTACCTTATTTTAAATTACTTTTTATCTCAAGTTTAGATGAACTTCAATATTATAAATTTCAATTAATCTTGACCTACTTAGATCTATGCTTATCTATTACAATTATTTGCATAGCTATATGAAATATAGTATGTGTTTCAAGTTCATTTATGTATACAATTCATGGTTAAATTAATTTAAAAAATCTTGTTTGTTTTAAAATTAAATTAACACCCATTTATGGTGCTGATAGTGATGGTGGCAACATAGAAAATGAAGCTTTCCCGGATATTGAAACCTTCAATGAAAAATAAGATGTATTTCTAATTAAAGTAGGGAAGAAGAAATGGAAAACATTACGAAATTCACTATTTGCTAATTAGAATGATCAAAAAATCCTACAACAACCCTACATAGATTGCTAAATCCTATAGCAATTAATTCACCGGCGGCTAAATAGGGAACAGAATGCAAAAATTTTGCTAAACGAGGTTTTAAAAAGAAGTTTCAAATTTCAAATTGCAGCCATTTTGTATTTAAAAATGATCCATATCTTGCTGCCAGTCGCTATGGAATAATTAATAATAACAAATTAATTGAAATTAGATGCACATTAAGCAGCAGTATTAGCAGCAGAGGAAGGAGCTAGTTCAAAAAAATGACTTCTTAATAAATGTAGATGGAATGTAGAAATAAAATACAATCCACAATTATTATTATAAAATTTAAGGGCAATTATGAATAATTAACAAGGAAATACTATTTCATGATATGGATGCCATTAGAAATGTTGGTAAATGAAATAGAGAGAAACCGCGCCTTTTGTAAAGCTATGATACAAAACCTAAGAATATTTTATAGAAGTAAAGTAATTCCTAAAATATTGAAAATGTAAATTGAGAAACGTTCTATCACTTTATTTTGTTACTTTTGTTTTAGGCATCAAAGGGTATTTACACTACTAAGAGATCCAAAATCCACGCACCGTTAACTGCAATTTTATAGAAAATGCGGTTCACGATTCAACTATAAACACACCACACCACACCCACACTTTCTGATAGTGTAAAGGGTTTTAATGTAACACATGTAGAAGTTTCAGTTGATCAAATTCTAGTATTTTGACTGTTCGCATAGTCACCAAGGTGTAGCCATGCCTCATCAGTTAAGAAAACACAGTCAAGCTCTGAAATTCCATGGTTGGCAATAAATGACCGAAACATGTATAGTACACTACGGGCATTTCTTTATCTGGCTCTTTCACTTACTAAATACTGTGAACATGATATGCACGAAGGATGATAAAATTCTCTCTGAAAAGGACCATAATAGAATATTATATACCGAGGGACTAAAGTGACTTTTTTAATCCCGAGAGATAAAGCTTATTTCTCGAGAGTATATACATTATTTTTTGCATTTTCGAATTATTTGAAATCAAAAGGTCGAAAAAAGTAAAATCGTATACTTTTAATATTGACAAATAGTTTCATTTACCAATGTATGCTCCAAGACAATTGCTATTTAAATTTATGAATCGATACAGTAATGCTTTCAAAAATTTGCACAAATGGATTCGTCATTTTATATTAATGATTATTATAAATATTACAACCTTTGAAGTAATAAAATGAACGAATTCGAAAATTTCGTTCAAGAGTGTATGAAAGAACGACTACCAGAAAAATCGAGAAAAATATATAAACAGTAATATAAAGCATTTGTAAAGCGGAGCACCGAGAAAAAGCTTGAAAAGTATGATAAAAAGGCATTGCCGGTATACTTTCATGTGAAATCTAAATTACATCATGCGTCTACTCATTGGTCACATTATTCTATGCTAAAATCAATGATTAACGTCAAACACAACATCGATATTATTAAGTATGGTAAGCTGTTATCACTTTTAAAAAGAGAAGAACATTCATGTAAATCTAGAAAGTCTAAAATATTAATAGAAGGGCAGGCAATCGGTTCTTAATAGAAGATCCAGATGATAAATATTTAATGATTAAAGTAAGTAGATTCACAAACATTTTACATTAGCGTGTTTTTTGTAGATAATTTTAAGGTTACGCTTGCCTTAGGTGTAGCAGGGGCTTGCAGAGGGAATGAATTACTTGAATTGTCCATAAATGATGTTACTGATTTAGGATCTTCAATCCTATTTAATATTAAAGATACCACAAATAAAATTGATAGAAGTTTCGCCGTAATCAATTCAGAAAGAAATTCTATTAATTTAGTAGAATTGTGTAAGAAATATATGGCTTTGCGAAAAGTTGAGACACCTCACTCACCTTATTTTGTTTGTTTTAAAAATAATAAGTGTACTACCCAGCCAGTAGCCAAGAACATTTTCTGAAAACTACCTCAAAAAATAGCAACCTTTTTAAGTTTACAGGGTGCATTATCCTATACGGGGCATGACTTTAGGCGCACATCTGCCTAGGTATTGGCGGATTCTAATGCTACTGTAGACGTTTTAAAGAGACATGGGGCTGGAAATCAGCAGCTGTTGCGGAAGGATACGTTGAAAACTCTATTAGTAACAAGAAAGCTATCTCTGATAAAAATTTTAGGCACGAAATACCTTAGATTAACAAACCAGCGACTTCTGCGTTAGCATCCTCAGCAAATACGGTCTTTTATCATGCAACTGAAGAAAATAATCGTTTAATTTATTAAATTGCAATAATTTAAATATTAATGTGACTATAAATCAAAAGTAAGTTAGATGTATAATTAAAAGTAATTCGATTTGACGTATATTTTAATTGGTAAACTTTTGTTGTTGTCATGGTAAGCGGGCTTAAATTTATTTTATCTCTCTTGGGATTAAAGTAATATTTTAATCCTTTGGGATTAAAAGTATCGCTTTAGTCACGGAAACAAGTGACTAAATGTGGTGTTTCAGTCCCAAAAGTGTAAAGAAGTATTTATCAACAAATAAATAATAATAAAAAAGGTTTCATGACAGTATTGATTACGAGGAATGCCGCAGAAATGCTAGCATCTCCCATATTTATTTACAAATACGCTGAAATTCTACAATATTTAATAACTAGTATTTCAGAATACTAGGGAGTTGAAAAGTTAGATACAGGATGGATCATTGGTGCAACTTGCTTTAATTTTATAATCAATGAATTCCATTCTTGGCTGCTGAAAAGTAGTATTTTGTTAGTTGTCATTTTGTTTATACACACGTCAGTTTTGTAAAAAAAATAATATTATTCTTGTTGCGTTATATACGAATGAAACGCATTTAATACAGTCGCTGGATATTGCTGTATTCAGAACTTCCAAAGACGGTTGGAACAAGGTGCATAAATTTAGAGTTAAAAATTTAGATAAATCAATTCCTGGAAAAAAATTTTCTTGCTTCACTACTGCAAGAACCTTTAAAGGAAAGGATAACTAATTCAATACTACAAAAAGTTTTAGAAATGCAACTTTATACCATGGAATCCAAATGCCATTGATTTTTCTAAAATACCGTCTTCCATAAATAAAAATAGAGCAACGACGAAGGAAAATAGCAACGAGATACACGAGTTAACATTTGGTTTAAAATGTTTAGAAAATCATATTGTTGTTGAAAAGTTAAATATTTTAAAATAGTGTAAAGAAATATACCAAGCAACTAAAGTGCCTATTTTAATTCCGAAACAGAAGTTTATTTATCGGACGATATCGAGAGGAAGAATTTCTCAAGGGAATCACTTTAGTCGTGAGGTATACACATATACTGTAACTAAATTAGTTAATTCACACGTATGCAACTAAACATTTAATTTTATAGTACATTATATTTATCTATATCAGCTCTTAACAAACAAGATTCTTAGGAAAAACTAAATTAAAGGAATTTAAGCTGCTATTTATACGATAAGGAAATTTTCTAGAACTTTGAATTAAAATAAAAACTAAAATTAGTCAGAATACTGATGTAATTAATTCCAATGCCATGAGTTTTGCTGCGAACGTGAATTCATTTAGGTATAAGGTTGGTAATGAGCCATTAGTGATAACATCATTCATTTTAATGCTATGACATCTTCTCGGATCTTTTAAATTCCAAAAAATTTGAAATTACAGGGGTCAAAAAAGTAAATGAATGATTTTGAGATTGACAGATCATTCGATTTATCAATGTATGCTTCACGGCAAATGTTATTTAAATATTACTTTCCAAGCGCCATAGTAACGCTTTCAGCAATATGTAATTTTGATGGGTTAATTTTCTTTATTGCTATGGTTTACCTTGTTTATACTGGATTTAAAGTACTTTAATTCCTTTGGGAATTAAAGTAACATCTAAATCCCCTGTGATTAAAAGTGTCGCTTTAGTCATGCAAATAAGTGACTAAAGTTGGAGTTTTAGTCCCGAAAGTGTAAAAATATAATTATTTAGAAAAAAAGGAATCATCGAAACGGAGGAATAAACCCGTAACCACGTGGTAGGTATAAACTACTTCAGCCTTGTAATTCGTAATAGGATAATTAATTGGTGACAATTACTTAGCACTAGAAATTTAGTGCTGACGTTTTACATAAATATGTAATAGTATAGGTCTACTACATATTAAAATTCATTATTAACGTTATTAACTGATAACTGAATTAAAATCATAGCATGTTAAAGTTTGATTTTCTTATTTTAAATTATAAATAAACTAAAATTAAGTATAAAGTTTCATGTTTCACCGAACTCCTTTTGAAAAGTGGCAAAAATTAATACTCATTAGTAGAATTTCTAAATATTATTGCTGGAGGTTTTAATTAAATGCTATAAATTATAAATTGCTTTTCTAAAAATTAGCAACAGATATCCGATTAAAATATTTTTATCTGCATACAACGTATAATTGTAGGATTGATATTCCTAACTTATATAATTTTATGGCTGCAATGAAACAATTATTCTTCAAAGTTGGTTATATGTCTTGTAGTAATGGACAAATTATGACTGAGTTTTGTTAAACGGGCGTACTTTTCATTTAAATCGTTACGCCCACTGATAGAGTGGAAATTTAAGTGTGTAAGCGACTGTAGACCTCAAGGTGGTTAATTAGTTTTTCACCCTGAGTATACATAGAGCCTTTTAAACGTCTTTTGTACTGCTAAACATGTTTATCAACTACTCGCCTGACCTGCCAATTAAATCGAATGAACTTTAACGTATTTGGTTTGCAGTAGCGCATAGTATTGCACCAGCTCTTTCACACGGTGCGCTGCCATCTGTTTTATATCGAATAGTAACCGAAGAAGCATCTAGTGTTGAAGCATCTTTTAGAAGGGGTGCACGTGTTTTAATTTTATTATTACAAAATGGCCGACGAATCCTCTATAGATAACAATTTATTAATTTCTTTAGTGAAACAAAAGCCCGTTATGTGGGATTAAACTATTGAATTATATAGCGTCGCAACTCAAGCGGCTTCGAAAGAAGTTATGATGGTATTGAATTCAAATTTCAACACAAGAGAAGAGAAAACGAGACAAGCTTACGGCATGTATCTTGTATTAATAATTGTTTTACAACTTGTTTTGCGATAAATAAATAAAATTTCGTTTTCGTACTAAATATATCTGTTTTGCCATGGGCCAGATCCTTCATGTGATAAAAAATAGTCAGTAAAAGTCAAACGGTTTGTTTGTATGTTTCGTATTGATGAACTACGAATATCTTCAAATGATATAGAACTTGCCGCACCGGCAAAGATGTGCGAGTCATGTTCACTAACGTAATTGTGTAATACGATGCGCGATTTTACGATTTTTATCATTAGACATGGTGAAACATCAATAACCTTCTGTAAGATTCTCGAGTTGCTAAGATACCAAAACCACACTCCGAGTATCTTCTTGCTCTGCTTAGGCAGCAGTTAAACATTTTGGTAAACACATCTAGGTGATATCCTCCCAAAGGACGTTGTGAACTGTTATGCAGAACAAATTCCTCACTACCAATAAATACTTAATGCATACCTTCTCCAGCTTTTGGTAATGGTTTTGGTTTCAGTATATGCAGAAAACTATATTTAATTCTTTTTCCATAATACACAGTTTTTACGTATCGCACTCTTTACCATATGATCCTATATCTACCTATATAAATCTGTATTGAGAATCAACAGCTGCAAGTAGTACAATTGAAAAGTAATCTTTATAATTGAAGTACATAGATCCACTATCAGCAGGTTTTAAAATTTTTACGTTTTCTATCAGTTGCACCTGAACAATAAGGGAAATTACTTTTTATTTCAAAACCGTCCACTACTTTCATCCATTCATGTTCTGAAGAAGGCGTTCGTAGATATTCTTCACCTAGAAAATCCCGCAGCATCCAGCAAACATTCTAGATGACCCCACTGATATTTGATACTCCAACATCATAAGAATAGTGTCAATCCTTCATGGATCATCCTGAAAACAGAGAAACGTATGTAAAGTACTCCAACGAAATAAAATAAGTTGCGTTTTTTCTCGCCGGGTCTATAATATCTCAAACTAAACCTAAATAACATTTAAATATTCACTCTATATAATACACCTCAATACAATGTGATTATTTAACTAATCATCATTATGCCTTTTACAGCTAAACTGGTTATTCAGAGCTGGACTCAACTAAAGGATCACTATAATCGATCCTATAAAAAGATTGAATATCAGAAGGGGTCAGGAAGTGGCGCTAAAACAGTAAATCCTTATATAACAACGCAGAATGCGAAAACCAAGAATATAATTCCGAATCTAGCGACGCATCCGAAATACAATCTATCGCGAATAATGACAAAGAACCTAATAGTTAAACGTATAACTTAAAGACCTATGAAGAATGATCTAACTCTTCTAGATGCGAAGATGATTAAATTGAAGGATTCGTATTCAACAAATGAACCTAAAGATATTAATCGGCATATTTCATTTTTTAATGGGATATTACCGTCATTAGATAAATTTGACGATCATGTAGTCATGAACTTTCAAATGAGAGTCGTACAATTTTTGCAAAAAGTCAAAAGAAGTCGCCAAAATCGCGAGTTGCCATACTTCAATATTAATCACGGCGGCCCAACAAGTCATAGAGAATATTTTACCCAAGAATACCAAATCAACAAGAATTGGTCTACTATTAATTCTAGCAGTACAAATATGACTACAATAGTTTCGCTTAAAAGTCTGAACTCTGTTAGTTCTTTCTATTCTCACTAGTCAGATATAATTCATTGTAATGCATTTTAATACGAATATATATCCTAACCAAATAACTACATGTATACCTATTTTAAGTACATTAATAAAACTTAAGTAATACCTATATCTAACAACGTATTTTTTACTTGTAAACTCACCTTAAACAGATATCCAATTTTATTTTAGTACCGATGCACTTTCGCATAGTCGTATTTCTTTTTGGTAAACTTGAGTTCTTCAGACCTTTTAATAACTTCTCAAAACTTTCTATGAACATCTAAAAGTAATTGATAAACTTTTTTCGTCGTTTCTCAGTTTTCTGTACAGCCTCTTAAATGTGTTAGTACACACTGCTACTTGATTTATAGGACGAACTCAAAACCTTTTATTGTACCGGCGCACTATGGAAAATAAGAGAACTTCGCATATCAAAAATGGTTTTTACTAATGTGGCTATTGTCATACTTTTTTCATTTTATTTAATAGTT
>JAHWXV010301417.1:0-10495 GCA_024586415.1 Phrixothrix hirtus | reverse complement strand
TCGCGTGTGCGCGTGTGCGCGTGTGCGCGTGCGTGCCTGCTTGCGTGCGTGTTTGTGTGTGGGCGCGCGCTTGCGCGCCTGTGCGCGCGTGTGCGCGTGTGCACGTGTCCGCGTGTGCGCCTGTGCGCGTGTGCGCGTGTGCGCGGGTGCGCGTGTGCGCGTGTGCGCGTGTGCGCGTGGGAGCGTGGGCGCGTTCGCGCGTGCGCGCGAGCGTGCCTGCGTGCGTGCGTGCGTGCATGCATGCGTGCGTGCGTGCGTGCGTGCGTGCGTGTGTGTGTGTATTTTTGTTTGTACTATATCTTTATATGTGTATACACACAAACACAAAATTATATTTTCTAATGTTATCTTTCTTTTTAATTATTTTTACCAGTTCTGATGTCTCGTTTAAAGATGGACTTATCCTTTTCATTTCATATAATTTAATGAATTAATTATTACTTTTTAATTTTATTGGCCTTGGATTTATTTTATTATATCTATGGCAATTCTGTTTTCACTATTTTCTAAAAATTGTTTTTAATTTGTAGTTAGATTTTAAAATCTGTTTATTTAATGTGAGTCCTAATTTTACAAATTGGATTTTTTTTTCATTATTATATTGTAGGCTGAGATGAATGGATAAACACTGATCCCGAAACGTCAGCCTTTAAATAAAAAGTTTTTGACATCTTTCCTGTCTGGATAAAATACGTTATAACCCAAACTCTGTTTTACGCTTTTATGCAGTAATTGATAAAGAATCTTATTAATAAGTATTGTCATGAAGAGATATTTAATTATATATATATATATATATATATATATATATATACGAGGGTAGGCTGAAAACTAATGCACACATGCTTGTAGTGCGCGAACAAAAACATATAGCAAGATCGGGCAAGAATTATATTAAAGTACAATTCGCAAGTTTAAAAATCATACATTTCTTTTTCAACATAGTCACCGTTAAAGCTAGCGATTGTCTCCAAACGTGTAACAAGGTTTTTCATTTCTTCACTAAAAAATTGTTCCGATTTTTCTCGAATCTAGGACTTGATAGCTGCCTTTACTTTATCGTCCGAGGTGTAATGATTACCCTTGAGGTTTTGAGTAGAGGAAAGCAATAAAAATGGCAAAGCGCAAGATCGGGGGAATAGGGAATGTGTGGAATCGGTTCAAACTTCAGGTTTCGCAAAGCCTCTCCAGTTGTGCGCGAGGTGTGTGTACAACCGTTGTTATGCTGCAAGATTACTGACGCCAAGCTGTCTCTAAGACGACAAACTCGACGTCGGAGGTGTTTTAGAGTCAGTATGTATTGAGAAAAATTTACCGTTGCCCTTCGTTCCAGAAAATCGGTCACATAAACTCAGTGAGCATCCCAAAACACAGTTAAAAGAGGTTTTTTGCGGATGGCTGTGTTTTGAACATTTTAGCCTGATGAGAAGATGGATGTCGATATTCAGCGCTCTGTCCTTTTTCTTCCGAGTAGTAATGATGGACCCATGACTCGTCCCTCGCAACAATATTCGAAAGAAAGTCGTCTCATAACGCCTGCTATGCTGGTAAGAGTCATGACAAACGCCAGAAATCGGTTTACTCAAACTATGTAAAACAAAACTTCAGGTATGCGCCTATATTATAAAAAACAAATAAAAATTTTATGATTCTTACAATGTGTTATATGAAGTTTTGAAAACAGGTAGTTATGCTGCCGCACCCTGTATAAGAAACCACTGCCAACAACTTTTGATCTGCGTCCTTTTCTTGTCTCCATATTTCAAAGAGTATTTGTTTAAGTGAATTAAGTCTACTTGGCCGTTGTACTCACTTTTTGAACTGTTTTTGTTTATGTTGTAAGCTGGCATGAGTTATTGCTTGAATGATGTTTATCCACCTTTGTCATAATTAAATGAACCTAAAATCATGTTTCCTTTTGAAATTTATTTATTTACATCTTTACATGTGTTATATATTCAAATTATCAACAAAAACCTTTTTTCCTATTCACTTGAATACGATATGATTAAATAAATTATTACAAAAAACAAAAATATGGTGTGAGACAACACACGACTTTCTCTTACATACATAGATATACAAATATGGAAATGTCCACAAATGATTAAAATATTATTTACGTTTATTTTGGGAACGGTAATTCTAAAGGTCATCCATCCAAGTTACTGGACATACAAAACCCTGCTTAACTCCAGAGATTTTCTCTGATAACTCGCTTCATCGCATTTTTTCAGCAAAAGCTCTAAGTTTACGTATCAGCATATCAAAGACATAAGAATCGTAGCAAGTCTTAAAAAAATTGTTAAAGACGTTTTCGAGAAAGTCGCAAAAAACTTAAAAATCTCAGGAATAAAGCAGCATTTCCGGTCATTAGATTTTAACTATATTCTTGTCATCTCATTCACAGAAGATAAAAAACTTAAATATGGTTTTTCATTTTCATATGATGATTTGTATTTGAGATATGTTGTTCATAACTAATACTCCAAGTACTTCCGGTTACTCTATTTTCAAAAATTTATTAGAGAAACCCCTTGGTTAATATAAAACTAAATTAGGTAGCTAAGAAATATATTAAGTTTAAAAAAAAGTGTTACAGCCGTTTTCAAGAAAATCGTGAAAACAGAGAATTCGGAAAATATCTAAAAATGACAGAAATAAAGTGGAACTTCCGGTTATTAGATTTTAGAAAAATTATTGATTTGGTATATAAAGGCAGTTATGACCACAAATATAAATTTTCATTCAACTAGGACTTCTAGTTTCATAGTTATTTTATTTAGAGTTAACGGTGAAGATACTTCCGGTTACTCAATTTACGGAAATGTTTCTGAGAAATAACTTAAACCATATAAAATTTCTTTAAATGGCTAAGAAATGCAATAATTTTAAAAAAAATTGTTAGAGCCAATTTCGAGAAAATCGCGAAAAATGAAATATTCGGAAAATACCTAAAAATAACAGAAACAAAGTTGTACTTCCGGTTATTGGATTTTAACAAAATTCTTAATTTAGTATACAAAGGTAGTTAGAACCTCAAATATAAATTTTCATTTATCTAGGACTTTCAGTTACATAGTTATTTTATTTACACTTAGTGGTAAGAGTACTTCCGGTTACTCGTTTTAGGGCCATTTTCTTAGAATCCGTCTTAATTATATGAAAGGTTATTGAAGTTTTAAGAAATACAATAAATTTAGAAAAATCGTTAGAGCCTACTTCGAGAAAATATTGAAAAAGTGGTACTTACGGTTTTTAGTGAAAGAATTGCAGTCGGGCGTGAGGATGGATACAAGCTCAAATGCAAAATTTTGTTTATATACAACTTTTTGTTTTCGAGATATTCTGTTCACACACACACAGACAGGCCAATTTTTAAAAACATGATTTCCCGGACTCAGGGGACCCGAAAACGTGTATTTCCAATCAAATTTCGACATCGAAGATTTTGGACGAAAACAATACTTTCTCTATATTATATTCCATATAGGTAAAATAAAGTAAAAATGCACCGATTTATTTAAGCAATGTCTTGCCAAATATGATTTAACATCAAGACGCCCACTTTGAAAGATGTGCTTTCAATGTATACACTTTATAATAAATTAAACTTGAAATGACAAACACTTGTAAAATTATTTTAGCTTTCATAATTAAGAAATATCCTTAGTCAAGCACACCCACCCTTGAAACAGCACCTTTACTTTAACCTTTATTTGTTTGAATTGTCACTGCATGAATTACACCGTCATGTCCAGGATAAACTTCAGTGATGCGTGTCAAATACCAAAATTTCCGGGGAAGGTTTTCTTCCTTGCGTATTACTAGTGTATTAGGTTCAATTACAGACTGATACTTTTCTGTCATTTGTATCTGGTTTTCAATTGGAAAAGATATTCTTTACACCAACAACTCCAAAAACTTTGTAATATCTGAGTGAACGATGGATATCTGGTAATTCTTCTAATTATTAAGTCAATATGACGAGTTTGGCGTAATGGCCAAGTGTTAGAGGTGAAAAGTCATTTGAGTTATTGCTTAACATACATACATGCCTAGAATTAAGGCAGGCTTCAACCTAAGTTAAAACTGTTGATAATTCCTCAAATGTCAGTAATGTCCCACAACATGTTTCAAATGATATATGGCACTTTTAATAGATGATTTCCATAGACCACCCATATCAGCTGAACTAGCTGAAATAAATTGCCATTTTGTGAATTCCTAAGGCAAATGTTCATAAAACTGAGTTTTTGTTTTAAATGTCAAAAAATGTTAACTCATTATTTGCACCAATAAAGTTTGTGGCATTGTCCGAAGACAAGCTTGAAATGCGTATTCTTCGTGAGATAAATGATTAGAAGGCACTTATAAACGAGAAAGTAGTTAAGTCGCTAATTATATCCATGTGTACTGTCTTTAGAGGAAGATTTACTACGAGCATTATCTAACCTTATACAGAATGGACCTCCGTAATTAACTCCGCTGTGTAGAAAAGTACGCGAAGGCTCAATTCGGTTAACAGGCATATCGCCCATAATTTTCGTAGTTAATTTTGATTTGATACGAAAACAAATAATACGCTTTCTCAAGACAAGACATGCTTAATGCTGCCCTTTCCAAAAAGTGGCCGAAATTATAAACATATTAAAGCTAATAACGCCCGAGGCCTGGCATGCAAAGTTTATTTATATTCGTACATAATAATTAGGTTGGCTAAATAATGATCTTTGTCTAAGATATGGGATACTTTTGCATAAAGGAAATATTCGCATTACTTAGTCTACCCTTAACAAACCTTTAGTGTCGAGAAATGGATTAAATGGCAATCATTTACATTTGTGATTTAAATTTTAATCCAAGTTTAATAACTTTTTCTCTTTAAACAAGCATTTTCTTTGTGCAAGCCTCAGAATCAGCTGTAAAGTCGTTTGCAGCTCCAAAACTGAGAGTGAACTGGAATTTTGATTGCTTTTTAATGAATTAACTTTAAAGCTTAAACTATATCTTATCCTTTGTAACCTTATAAGTGTCGATTATCTTTTGAAAATATTAGAATCTTTTACTGCAAAGAATTACATGCATTTCCTCTTTCCTTTCTAGAACATCTGCGACCTTAATGGATATATTATAGGGCCAATGCTGTTGATCATAAGTTAACCAAACAGGACCGTGAAACCGTAATTTACTATGAGCTAGCTGCTGGGAGTCTAAACCTCGAGTCAATAAATCAGCTGGATTATTTTCTGTCATATGTTTCCAGCTATTTTTATCTATTAACTACTGAATATTTGATTCTCTATTAACTATGAATGTTTTCCAAGTACTAGATACACCTGCTATCCAAGTGAGAGTTATGGTAGGGTCGTTCCAAAAATAACCTTGCGTTGGTAGTATTAACGGGTTTATTACGGTAGTATATATATTTACAATAAATGTGCGGCGTACAGTTCTAATCCAGGTAACAACTGCGATTTAAAGGCGCGTCCTTCGATTTCGAGCATATTAAATGACTAAAATGCTTTTGTTTTCATCGGTCGTTCGTAGATATAATTCTGCACTATATGCTATTTCACTAGCATCAGCAAAGCCATGAAGTTGTTTGAAGCTATTTTGAATCTACTATACGCCAATGTAATGAAATATTTTGCATATATGATAATAACTGTTGATACCTTAACCAATGTGATTGCAATTCCAAAGGCACTTCTCGTTCAATTCTAATTTCAACTTTCACAAGATTTGCACGAGTATTTTACGTTTTATGACACGGGTACTTTTCAATCCCAAAGGGTCAAATGTTTGTGATGCATTAGCTAAGATTGTTATTTTTATATTTTTGTTTGAAATTTCCAATAATAGATTGTTATAAAGAAAATCATGTTCTGAGTGCCAACATATCTCTAAGGTTTTAGAACTGCTTTCGGTTTCTGCTATTGCTAGAACAGCATCCTTCGGATTAGTTATGATAGCATTATCGTTTGACCTCCACTTATGAAGTTCAGACTTTTCCTATGATAGTATCAGCACGGCAGAGCAAGTCATCAACATAAAATAATTTAAAAATTGTCTTCGACGCTTCAGGATGAGTGAAGTACTTTAAATAACGGATTTCCAAAAATGATGATGGTCCCAAACCGAAAGTAACCGTATAAAATCCATACGCTTGTTGTGGTTCCTTGACATAAGATCGCAAAATATCCTTTAAAAATCCTTATTCTCAGGACGTACGTTTATCAACCGGTACATTTTGGCAATGCCAGCTGTGACTACATAAGTGTACTGTCTGAATCTCAGCAACGTGTTAAATAAAGTTTCTTGTATTACTGGGCCTACCATGAATACATATATCATTTAATAACCCTCTTGAAGTTGTTTTATGACTTTCATTCAAAGCTCATCTTAATTTTATAGTTCAACTTGTTTATTTCAAGGTGGCATGATGAAGTAAATAGTTTAGCATTTGCTGTGGCAACGCATCGATTTCCTTGGCTAAAATTCCATGTCTCAAGATTAAATATTCATGGATAAGCTCTGAATAAGATTCGTTTGGCAATGGATGAAGTTTAAATTTCCTTTCCAACGGAAATAAACATTTTAGTGCGGCATCTTCTGATTACAACGAAATGGTAAGGTAACCTATAACCTGCCATCAGTTTCTCGGATGTAGGTGTTAATAAAGTAATCTTAGCAAGCTTCCCCTTCAATGGCATATAAATTCGGTTGCTGATCATATTCCTGTAATTTCTAAATTTTCTTCAATTATGTTTGGGTGTCAATATTTGATAAATTACCAATTAATTTAGTTTTTATGGCACCGTTCCGGAAACAATCCAGTCGAGTCTAATCATTTTCAAAATAGGTAACAGATTTTCTAAACTTATTGGACCATCGCATAACAGATTCGACAAAATAGAAGCTCTTAAAAGTATATCGATTGAACAGTGTATGTTACAGATTTCGTCGGCTAAATTAACACCGCTTGGTATATCGATTAGATCTGTATTAATTTTTACCAAAGACAAATTTTAAGTTATCCTATCTAGAACTAGTAAGGACAACTTGATACTAAATTTATTAAATCTATATTTGATTGTTGCATACGCTTGATGTGAGGTTTTAAAGATGGTTTGATTTATTCCACTTTAACAGGTGGCTAAATCTTTTTTCTATTGATAATTGTAGCATTTTGCACATCTTTATGGTAATGAAATTGGACTTTAGCTGTGAATGAATCTCTTGCGTACGTGTACTATTTGTAGAAATTGCTTGAAGTGTGTTATGCCGAATGGACATATCTGCATTTGTAACATTTTTTATTGTTATAAGAAAATAAAATTAATTTGGTTACAAAAGTTCAGCAGTATAATATAAAGAGACATGAAACTGTTTAAGGCGCAGCTCCTGGAAATCGTTGTTTCACAAAAAATCATTAACAGTGCAAAATTTATTAAATAAGTTTTCTTTGCCATAAAAAGTAAATCTCATCACAACTGTACATAATAACTTATTCTAAACGATCAAATAATAGAATTTACGTTCTTTCGGAACTAACTGTAGGTAAAGTTGAACAATACTTCAACAGCAGACATATCTTAATGTGCGCAACGAAAAACGCTTATAAACCATGTGTCCAAATTGCATAATTTACGAAATATTAGCAATTTAAGTTTTCAGTCCGCCCGTGCTTTTTAACTTGGAATAACTGTATTGAACAAGAAATAGCTGGTCGGTCATACATTTTAGCCGCTAACCGAAGTCGAACGAACGCATACGATTGATGAATAATTAGGCGATTATTATAAATACCCGATAGATTTATTACCGTTTAAAATAAAAAGGTTTATTTTCCCCTTAAAATTTCTAGTGGTCTGTTGATTCTACAAGTTCGTAGTACCTTTAAAATAAAAACAAGGTTAGATACAATTTCTAATATGTCTACATCTGTATTATTGAATTTAAAAGGTTTTCTTGGCCCTTTAAAGATGACCGCGACGTTTTCGTTACATTTCAACTAAATTGTACATATGACCAAATTTAAATTATTTTTTATCAAAAGATTAAAAATAATTTAGGCTCTAAAGGGATAACTTTCAATTTTACAAAACCTCTTTAACACGGCGGTAAATTTTCTTAATGAAAATATATTAATAATATCTGCACTCAATTGTTTTGTGTATAATTTAAATTTTGTGAAAATAGTTAAAAAACAGAACGATAAATGAATTTCGTTAAAATTTTGCGTAATTTATATTCATTAAAGCTATGTTCATATAAATTAAACTAAATAAAACATGTCAATTTAAGATATTAATCAAATAAGTTTATAATAATTAATGCCTAAATAATTATATTTAATAAGCAATAGTATTTTACCACATACAAGCAAACTTAGATGATTTAAAGAAATACATTCGACTATTTCTATTAAAACATCCGGCGACCTTGACTGCAAAAAATACTCTAATAGTGAAGGTAACAACAAAATAGTCATATTTATGTTTTTAAATATGTTTCATGGTAAAGGATATTACAGGTCTATATCCATAATAGATTTTTACGCGAAAATTTACGAAATGTTTTTTTACGTTAGATTAAAAATTCCTACAGATTTATGTTTATAAAGGGCTTGGGTACACGTGTGTTAAATAATGCTTTTTATATCGCGAATACCCTGTATACAGGTAAATAGAAAATTCAAGACTGCTTCTCAAAAACAAATATTAAATGGTAGAGTAATAATTCAGCATTAAGGATTATTCGTTCCGTTATAAATTCCTAAATTGGATAAATAATATTAACATAAATTTATATCAAGTCTTACGCAACGTGAAATAAATTTTATCTAGGTCCTATGAAAAAAAAATTATCAGTAACGTTGACAGATTACTAAACTGAAACTTATAAATATTGTTTACTTCAAGATTTAAGCAAATGAACCATTAGTCTGGGTAATTTGTACTAATTCCTAAATTAAAATAAACTTTTGTTAAATTGTGAAATTAATTTCTCGCTATGCTTTTAACAGGGCAGTTTTATGGTCATTAAAAGGTTGGCAACAAATCGACATATATACAGGCCGACCAAGATAGCTTGAACTCAGAACTGTGCGAAGCGAGACATAGAAAGAACACAGTGCGGTAGAAACGGAGAAGCAGAAGTACAATCACCCAAAACAAGTTTTCTTAGTTCTTACGAGATGAATTCACAATATGCGTAAGAGATACTTATAAATTAATATGCAGTTTAAATCAAGTATTTGTTATTACCCTTTTCAGGTAAATCTTACGCATACGTTTTCAGATTAAATCGAAGTTTTTATTTTAAGTAGAATCAAATAAATATGATAAATTTATTTTAAGTCGTAAAATTTTTACATACAGTAAATCAATTTAATATTCGGACACGCTTGCATTTACATAATTACTGATAAAAATTACAAGGTTTTACACATATATTAGTTGTTTTCATAGAAATAGAATATTCTTGTTTAATGTAGATGTTATTTAACAAAAAATAAATTTAATACTTCACGATAAGTGCAGTGTTAGAAAATGCTTTAAAAATATAAGTATTCACAATGAAGTTGCAACTGTGATAAATAAAATCACAAACAATATGTATTAATTATGACTACTGAAACAATTTTAATTGGACAAAACCTAGTATCTATTATGTTATTACAATAATAGAAAATACTACAGATTAGGAAATGTTACTTAGGTTTTTGCATTTCTAGTAAATGTTTATTTACTTTTTTAATAACAGGAACTATGTTTTATGTCATTATATTTGTCATATTTAGTCGAGAGGCGTCTGAGAAGGTATTTTACTTAATATTAATGATATCAAATATATAGTTTTTGTAAATATGATATTTTGTCGATAGAACAATTAAAAGTACAACTTTCTTGTCCCTTGCATTTTTGACGTATCTCGCTTCGTCTTTGAGAAAAGACATTCTTTACTTTGCATTTATTAATTCCAAGTATTAATATATAGTCTGCTTCAATTTGAAATGCTAATAATAATAAAAAGAAAAAATTGACAGAAGGGCTTAACCTTAATACAGATATACTTATTAAAAGCAATTTAATATGCCTTAAATTAGTAAGTAATCGATTTCACTGGAATGTACAAACGTTCACGCTACGAAAACATAATGAAGGTGCGCTCTCGCTTAACGATGATTCATTTGCCACTGCGCATACATAAGCTGGAGCCCAAACTATCTTGGTCAGCCTGTAATTTGAATGTCTTCAAATCTCACGAAGAGCACCAAACTGCCTAGGGGAAAAAAACTTCAACGTTACCGTTGGATATCCAAAATAATCGTCTTTTATATAGATATATGATTAATCCTCCAAACAAGAGCCCTCTTTAATAATTGAGTTGTAATGATACTTTACGATAATTAATAACTAGAGCACGATGAGATTTAGGGTTAATTGTAACATTACAAAAAAATAAAATAATTGATCTTAATATGATA